>BQNB010000774.1:0-124688 GCA_026074375.1 Tanacetum coccineum
CGTGTATAAAAATGTGTATAAAAATATGCATGAAAACGTGTATAAAAACGTGCGTAAAAGCGTATAGAAAACGTCTATAAAAACATGAATAAAATGTGTGCATAAAAACGTGTATAAAGCCTGCATAAAAACGTGTATGAAAACGTGCATAAAAACGTATAGAAAACGTGTTTAAAAACATGTATAAAACGGCCGTTAGTATAAATGACCGGCGTTGCAAATGTTCGTTGGCTAAAAGACTAACTTTGCCACATGATGTCGCTATGGACTAACTTTGCTACTGAACTTAACCCACAAGGACAACTCTTGTATAAATAAATTACCGACTCAGCATGTCACCCGATACATGGAAAAACAAGAATTCAAAAAGTTAGTGTTAATATAGCAAAAAAAACACTACACACAATAACAAAAAGTGACAAATATAATACATTTTCAAACAGTTAACACATCATAAAATATATCTTCGCAATATACTTACTCACACAACACACAGTTAAGTTAGTTTACTTTCCATAATATGATCATGGACACGATCAAGTCACGCAAAAAGTGAGATGACAACCGAGAGGTGTGTAATGGTGACGACCGAGTCGTAGTGTAGGACGTGTTGTCCAAGTGTCCAACCCCCGCTACACCCGGTCTTAAAGACTCGGGTTGAACCTGACCTGTTAAATCGGGAACCGAGTAAGCTACTGAACATAAGTTTTAGTTTAAAGTTAGTTGACTTGAAAATTAAAAGCTTGGCCAGGTTGATCTTAAAATATTTAGTCGACCGACACATGCTTAATTTACTCGAAATCCAAATAATTCGGGCCCGAGCTGAATACTTGAGTACGGCTATACCGATAAATTCTGTCATCTTCAAAACTGCGATAATCCTAACTTTTATTTGAGTCGCGTTAACCCGAATAACAGCATTAGTTGAAGTCGATTTGTTTTTCGTTCGTCTTTGGTGCCTTTATATAATGTTAAGTTTGTAAATGATCATTTGACATACATCAACTATTGAAAATCTGTTAATAATGGGACTGGGCTACATCTAACTAGGCTTGTAAGCATAATGGGCTCATAACTAGATTGCCTAATAACAGACTAGATGTGGTTACTTTAAGCTCAAGTTTGATAACGGCCCACACCAGGCTAAGCTTGTAACTTGCAAGCATAAGGGGTTCCGTAATCAGTGGAACGTGATTTTATAGCGGCAAATAGTTATAGTGATATTTTGATTATACAAGACGTTACAAGGGCCCACTAATGGTATATTATGGTCGTCAAACTTTCGTTAATAGAATCGTAAATTATAGGTTGGAATGATATTTAAAGTGAATGAAATTGTGGTTTGCTTGTATAGTTTTTAAATTTTTTTCACTTTTAAGAATGAGGTGTAGACCCAATATAGTATAGATTTGCAACAGAAGTTTGTTACTTTCATTTTTCAAACTATTAGCCTTCTTTTTCTAATAAAATGAGTTATTTTGTTTTCATAATTTATCCAAATGGTTGCACAACCTGAATTTTTGAAAAAAAACACAGTTTAAGATAAATATAATTACTACTTTTTTTTCTTTCATGCTTTTTACTTTGTAGTGGACAGTTAAATTGAAACGTCCCGTAAAAAAAACACGGACTATTGTCATCTTTTGTGTTAATGAACATGTGCATTATATATTCCAAAGACTAATTTTAAAATAAATCAAGCGGTCATATGATTGATCGACATCTAAGTGAGAAGGAAATGATATGCGCATAATCATAGCTAATTGAAATAAAATATCACTAAATGAAGACATTACGAATAGCAAATATGATTATGAGGTTTTTAGAAAACATTAAAAACGTGATTTTATGTATTTTATTGTATTAAACTGCAATTAGTCGCCTACCTAATATTGGTTCTATCTCTATGTACACATGGTAAGCAATTATACGAAAAGAACAAAAGAAAATCATAAAAATTATAGTTTTGGGTTCTGTTGGGTCGACATGAAATGACTTTAAATTATAAAATGAAATAGGAAAAGTCAACAAACGTTATTGTGTAAAAACGAAGTATTCAGTAAAACCAAAAGTCTCGTGTCTATGACAAAAAAATGTGTGAGGTTTTATGTTCAATATCTGCTATGTGTAAACAATTTTGAAATCATCGCGTCAACCATGTGAAAAGTGAGATTTTCACCTAGTCTGAGTCTGCGGTGGTTTCATACTCACTAATTAGTCGACTCAAAGTTTGGAAAGTGGAAACCATGTACCCAAGAACGATTAACCTACATGTGGCTATTAGCTGCTACATTTGCGGCTTAGTGGGTGCGAGAACAAAATCAACCTGTTAGTGATGAACCTGTAGCATCATGATGTTGCTTTGAAAGTAGCTTTTCTTTCTTTCTTATATGGTTACGGGCCGGGCCGAGCCAAACTTACACATGAATATATTGCTCAACTATTCTATTTGCATTTCTTTCATACGAATAACGTTTGCAAAATACCATTATATTCAAAATTGAAACCAGTCCAAACTAGTAGGGCTCGGTCCTGACTTTGGTTATAAGTATTTCCAACTCAACTCAAAGTTTCAAACGCTTTACATTTGTGACCAGTAGAAAAAAAATCTGAGGTTTTTCGCATATGTATAACTGCATTTTTCAGTCGATGGCATGTTTGTCCATTTCATGGAATTTTCAAACTTTGAAAATATGGTGTTTGTTATTCTAAGAGCACAAGAGCCATAAAAGTCGTGTTATAACAAAAAGTGTTGTCGCCTCAACAGTTTTTTTATAACTTGGAACATATAACTCAATACAAAAACACTTTCATAACTCAAGTTATAGGACATCATGGACCTAACATTTTTTAACTTCTTTTTTTTTTTCAAATAAAACAACGCATTAAACTAAAGTTAAAATTTCATTAATAAAAAAACTCAATAGAAAAAACGACATAAAAATAAGGATACATTGAAAAAAAAATACAATTTAGTGATTAAGGCTTCACAATATCTTGTCGAAGGTCGTTGTGCACTTTTCTATCCCTAAGTTCTATGTTTTTCTTTCGATGTGTCGCAACTTTCGACCAAAGTACGTTGCAAATTTGGTTGTGGAGAAACATACAATTCGTTAAATTCAATAACTACGAATCTTGATGTTTCAATATCATGGTATGTAATATGATGCAACAACCCAAGATTCTTTGTAGCACGTTGATTTAGTAAGTGAGTGCGGGTTGTTGTAAAATTCCCAACGACTTTGTAAGATTCCGTAAACTCGTTCAATATCTTTTCTTGCACCTTTTTGAACTATTTTAAACTTCATTGTTTTTTCTTCTCGTCGAATGGAAAATGTTTTTACAAACATAGACCATTGAGGTAAATTCCATCCATGAACTAGTAACATTTTTTTATAATTTTCTATTTACTACAAAAGGAGCTTCCGAAGCTAAATTGTCAAAAAGGTCATTAAATAAGTTTGAACTATATAAAACATTGAGGTCTTGTATAACTCTGCAACACCAAAATATGAATGTCAAATTCACAAATTATATGACGCAACAACTTCAAACATTAGAGTCGGGTATTTATGATCACGCCTTTTGAATTGCCCCTATAATGCCTTCAGACATTTTGTCAATCCCCAATGCATAAAATCAATGCTCGCGAGCCATCTGAGGAGTCCATATTTCCTTCGTCCAATGCATATATATGTTGGATGTCATTTAAATGGGGTTTTCTTAAAAAAATCCTCTACGTATAAAGTATATATGCACTTGATGAAGTTTTGCAAACAATCACGTGAATAATGTTCACCAATTTGCATGTACTCATCAAATGCATTGGGAGATGTGCCGTATGCCAATTGACATATGGCCGATGTGCATTTCATGATGGGACTAATACTTAAACGGCCCAAAGCATCCGCTCGTTGTTTAAAAAATGAAGTGTTCCAAAGGTGGTTCAACATTGTAATTGGTAATATCATTGACTATTTATTTAAAAAGTTTTAAACTCATACGATACATTCGCTTAAAAATCCTCTACGGTGTTTAGTTGGATTGTTTTCTTCGCCAAAACAATCATCCAAAATGCGTTGTTCTGCAACCCCTCGTTCGTGTGGTATGTTTGTCCTAGTATGAGCACCCGAACTCTCGGTTTCTTGATTACCCAAAACTTGGAATTGTTATAAACTAAAAAATACTGATAATAACTTTCTGCATTGTCTTGAAAGTAAAGATCGTAATGATCATATTTGTTGGGATCCATAGTTTTTTTAAGGGTAATAAAAGAGAAGTATTGTTGAGATGTGTATGTAGAAGTATGTGTAAAAATTAAAAGATTTAATGGGTGCTTATAAGATTTTTAAAAGACTAAGAAATGAGTAAAATGGTGTTTTTTTGTTTTGAAAAAACGGCTAGTTTTAGTGTCCAACGGCTTTTTTTAACCGTTGCATATATTGGCAAAAAAACTTATAATATTGTTGTCATGTTTTGCGTGACTACCTATGGCGCCATGTTCGATATAGTTTTAGCGTTATACGGTCTCATTATAAGTTAGTATGAGGCAATAACGAGCGCCATACCGGACGCTCTAAGCGTTACTATTCATATAAAAGTTACATATTTGATTGCTTTTAGATTATGAAATGAGCAATATCTATAACCTATATAAAAGAGGGTTTTTGAAACCATCATCTTGGCCCTAAAATACCAGAAAACGCCACGTGTAAAATACAAAATAATCAACGATTGATATTGAAAGTTGAGTCTGGCATTTAATTTTCACACAAATAACCCCTTTCAAACAAAACCTTCTTAGCCGATTCTCTAAAATTCAATCATCTCCCTAAAGATCCAACCAGTTGATTACATAAAATCAAATGAGATCCCTAAATCAAACCATAAAATCAAATGAGATCCCTAAATCAAACCGCCCCATTTAATCATTTTTTTTCATTAGTTAATCTTGTCACAATGAACCCTAAATCAAACCCTAAAACGTTCGTTTGGAGAATTAAGCTCTAAATCCATGTAATATGAAGCTAGATCCGTATATAATTTTTGAATCTGAATATGGGTTAAAAAAAGTTGTTACAATTTTTGTTACAATTGCTGAATTCTTTAGCCTCTAACTCTATTATTCTTTGTTTTTTCAGATTGTTTTGCTTCCTTTTGAGTTATGATCATGTTCAACATGCTCAACAGTACCCTATCAATCCTGCTAAGGTGTCTGGGAATGCATCAAATGGTTAGTATACTGATGTTCTCTTTGAAATCTGTGGTGGATAAAAGAATGATAATATTATGGATAAATTGTGGGAATGTAAATTCTATATCATTACACCTCACACTACTGCACAAAAGATTATTTTCTAAGCATATTGCGCTATTTTGATATGCTTGAAAAGAATTATTGTTTATTTGCAACGGAGATGAAATATATGATTTGAAAAGTTAGAAACTTTCTTTGAATATCAGTTTGCACAAAGATATGCGATATGTGGTTTTTTATATTTAAAGTAATGAGATATTTGGGTAAAACCAAGAGTAAATTAAGGGTTAAAAAGTCTCTAATGAATTACTTATGATTGTTACATATATGCATCTTGACATTAGTAAATCTGTTTTGGGTCTTTTGTAGGATGTTATTCTGAAATACAATGATTTTAAGCTATACAGAAATCATTAAACAAACAACCCATTTAGCCAAACATTATAGCTATAGCCAAACACCCCTTTAGACAACACTAACTGAAAAAGCAGTAACCAAACACCCCTTTAGACATCATGTAATTTTTTTTTCTGTGTTGACCTACTCACCTTTAATTTTTATTCATATATTGTATAATTTGATACAAATATTGTAATTATTTGCGCGGTATAAATAATGTATAATCATGGATAGTAACAATCCTCTTTGTAATTTGAGGTTAGAGTTTGCAGAAAGCAATACAGAAATTTTGTTACTAACTTAGTATGTTTAGGTATGCTTCAAGGTGCTTGTAAGTTGTTGCTGTGCAGCATCCTACTTACTGATTGCTAATTGCAGCGTGTGGCTTAATTTTCCATCAAATTTGTGTATAGGTGTTGCATTTTTAGAGCTTCCAGAAATTGGGTTACTTGCTCCTAGTGACAAACAAATTTGATGGACTTCACTTGCAA
The DNA here is from genome assembly GCA_026074375.1 of Tanacetum coccineum. NCBI lineage: Eukaryota > Viridiplantae > Streptophyta > Magnoliopsida > Asterales > Asteraceae > Tanacetum > Tanacetum coccineum. Next base: position 6,148 of record BQNB010000774.1, read on the forward strand.
AACTCTCAAGACGTTATCATTGGCAGTAGCTAACTAGCCTATGGCATGTCAGACATTCCCACACACATCACTCTGGTTTTTGTACACGATCATTTGAACCGATATAAATATTATCTTATACATATATTTGACAGGAGATGATTGTGTTTCGATACAAACCGGATGCTCATGAATAAACATGGAAAATGTGGATTGTGGACCAGGCCATGGAATAAGCATTGGAATCCTTATGAAAGCTAATATAGTAGCTTGTGTTTCGAATATTACTATTAGCAATGAAAAGATCCATGACCCAATGATTGGAGTAAGAATAAAGACATGGCAGGTATATATGTCTATATCTTTTCTGTCGAGTCAAAACATGTGAATTATACTTCCATCAGAATAATACTTAGTTTAAATATGATTTACAACAACTACTAAATAATGATCCTTTTTCTCAACTTTTGTAAGGTGGTTTAGGCTCAATGCAAAGAGTGGCATTTTCTAACATTCAAGTTTTAAATGTCGAGAGTTATAAAAGTAACAAGGGTGATAGACACTAATGTGAATGAGGTTAGACAAAGAAATTACATCCTTTGCTCATAAAAAAGAATTACTTTTCGTTCTTATGTGTTTAGATAACATACTTTGACGCTAATTGGATGCAAGAAATATGACTGACAATAGAAATCAAGCAATAGACTGTCAAGGAGGTATGCAAAGTGACTAATTCAGAGAAAGGCTGCAACTGAAGAATGTGTTAAAGATGATACTAAAGACACTAAATCTACTAACGAAACAAAAGAAGATACTGAGGAACAAGATTTTTTGCATGTCATTACCACTGATCAATCAAAAGGGTCAGAAGCTCTATCCATTTTATGTTTAACTATCACGAGTCAAATGGGTCGAAACCATTGTATATAGTGTAAGTTTTTGAAATCCATTTTATTTAGGATGCTATATTACTATACTGTCAAAATAACATATCATGCATTTGACAGTTGACATTTTTTTCTAGTTCAACCAACCTAACCCGTCCATACCAAAAAGACACAAATCTAATTTTAGTAATTTCAAGCCCATTAAGTCATGAAGGAGTAAGTCTAATTAATTCTTCATTTAGTCTCTAATTATTTTTTATACCCATACGTTTATGTGTGTTTGTAATAGACTGATAGAGAGGATGAAGTGAAGTTGTTATAGAGGTACAAGAGAGACATAATACGATCCTTTGGCCACACAATTGTTGACAAGTAAGTTTCTCCACTCTTTTTTTTATAATTGCATATAAACTAATAAGCCATAGTAGGAATACCCGGAACCATATAGACATAACCATTCATAGATCTTTAATAAGTGATATGCGCATTAACCTGCTTATTACAAACTGCATTTTTTTCCAACAAAAAAGCGAATAATAACCTATTTCTAATTGATAAACCAATAAGCCATAGTAGGAATACCTGGACTGTGTGTAAAAAGCACGAAATGTCTTCGGTTATCAACTTTACGCTAAGAAACATTCCATGTAATACAGCTTATTTGTAAGCAATCCCAAATAGCACATTTGAAAACTATCTCTTTATTTACTATATTCGATCCGAGTCTGATAATTCTATGTCTAATCATTTGCTAGAACTCAATGCCAAACACCCCATACCTAAATAGCCTTTCTGAATAAGTTTATTATTGTTAACAGATTGTTCTAGGATATGATATTGTTGGTGTTGTAGTTGAGGTCAGAAAGCAAGTAAAAGGTCTTAAAGTAGTAAAACAATAGCTCTAAATATTATTAGTTCTTTATGAAAGTTGTATGTTATCTTCATTTTATGGGTATAATTCATAAAGACTTGAAACCTCAGAACTTATCGATGGCAAAAAAGTTTCTAATTTTGTTTTTTGTAGTTGTGTTTAAGCCTTTTGATGAATACGAATGGATTAAGATTCAAGTTGTATGGTTTAACATGATTTAGGAACTATTGGCCTGGTATGTAATGGTTTCTACAGTAGGTGGATTGAACTTATCTTTTTTGCATTTTGAGATCATGTGCATTAGATTTTCTTCCTTTGTTTTTAAATTTCAAATCCCTTTCAGTATAACCTTAGAAAACTGCGAGTATACTCGTGATGATTATTTTGTTGTTGTAGGTAGTATGTAATTTTAGGTGTTATACGGATGACATGTATTGGCACTTTTTTTATTCAGTTTACCAACTGATTTGTAGACACTACAAGCCACTATAATGAATATAGTAGTTGGCGGCCATGTTTGGGTCAAAGGTACAACAAAAACATGGATTGATGGGCAGGTTACGATGTGATACAAATGTGATCTTTGTAATTTATGATCTTATATTTTCTAAGGTTGTTTATGTTATGCCCGTTGAATTACAACATATTTTCCACATATAGTTAGTGACGACAAAATGGGCGGTGGTTATATATTCGGCCGGGTTGGATAAAAGGTGGAATTATTAGTATTTGACGGTCGTTGTTAAGTAGTTATGTGATGTTAGTGGCTGATATTATATCATAACAGCTCCATTTATACAGTAATATAAAAAACTATATGACTCTATCTTATAAGGTATTTATCATAGAAGTTGTATTTCGTAATCTTATAAATGGTATTATGTTTATGAATTTTTTGGACATAATGTGTTCAGTCAACGAAGTTCCAAACACACTCATCTTGCCACATTTGTTTAACATATATCAACATATTGAGTTTCAATGATTCATGTTGTATGCAAAAAGAAATGCCAACAACTGAAGCTATTGCCCAAGGGATCGCCTCAATGCTATGTGCACATGGACCTAAGGTTGAATGGAGAATATGCATCGTATAGGAAGATGCTTAAAGTTCCTGAAATTATGGAAGCTGCTTAAAGCTACTTCGCTTGAAATTATGTAAAGTCACGACGCCTTTAAAACCTCTCATATTATATCAGATGTATCACCTAATGATTAAACGCATGTTCAGTTTCTTGATTCCTTTAAGAGCTAATAAGATTTGGATATGGGCAAAGTAATGCTGCTACTGCTTGTGGTGGACATACAGAAAATAAGTTAATTTAATTTCTACACAACTCTTATGAAATTTTTTGACCATTTTTAACTAAAATTGTGACATCATTTTTTTTAATTTTTATTTTAAACACAACACTTCTATCTTCGCCCAGTGCTTTAAACCTAGCACTTATCCTTAATAGGCTTTATTTTCAATTACACTTGCCATATTAGGCCTTATTATTCTCTTTGCGTTATTGATAGGCAACATGCAGTTTTGTCACATATTAACTTTTACACATGAAATAGTGTTCTTGACGTTAGTTATGTGAACATTCTTTTATCTGCAACGGCATCTTCATCTATTCATAAGTTAATTAAATTTTATATGTAGTAGAAGATACGACTATACATTATATGTATCCATAATATGAAATCTTAATTTATGACTAAGCCACCTGATGAAATCAATTAACGTCTATTTTATAACATCATTTATCCTATGTTATTAACCCATTTTGTATAGTTATTGCAAATAATTGTTATTTAATAATTTATATTTAAGAATTGCAGTAATTATGGAGTAATTGGTGAAAGATAGCAAAAGGCGCGCATTCTGAAGCTTATATAAAGATATTTTGAAGATTACTATTCTGAAGACCAATACGCTGTATCCATCAAGGAAGATACGGCGTACCTGTGCATGCACTCAACAAAGACCACAGAGGAATAAAGCTCAATACGCCGTATCAAGAGAGAAGCAATACGCCGTATTCAAAATATGAAATCAATATAATATTCTGGAAGATATCAAGCTAATGTCCTACTCCAAGAAACCCCAATACGCTGTATCCAATGCCTTGGATACGCCGTAATCGAAACAGACTTCCAGACCTTATAAATACAAAACTCAAAAATGAATTTTAAGTGTGCTAAATCATATTCTCGATACCTAAACCATAAAAGTTGATTTGCAGAGGAGAAAAAGAGCAGAAGAGGTCGAGCAACGTTATCAATTCCATAGGAGACATCATGTAATTTCATATACTTTAGTAATCGTTCAGTTTTTAGTATCATTCGTTAACTTAATTAGTTTACCTTGGCTAAATAATTACTCTTGTATTTATTATGACATTTAAAGGCTAATACCTTCGGGTATTAGCCATTATTATGAAGATCTGAATGTTTGGTATTTGTTTATCTTGATTTCTTGATCTAGCATTGAAAGCTTGTTATGTTTATCCAATTTATATTTGTTTACCATGCTTTTGTATGCGACCTAGTCGTTCAACTGGATCTAGGACTCAACCAGTAATCTTAGTCTGGGAATAAGCACGTCCATATAGTAATTTTATACATCTAAACCATAATCACTACATTGTCCTTCTAAGTTTGTGTCTAGGATACGCTTCTGGCTTAACTAGTTAATTGGATATTGCCAATGGTTTATTGATCGTGTTGACTAGCAGGTGACCTAGATAATTCAACAAGTAACATTCTGATTCATTTAGATAGTTGGACAACTGAACCGACCAACTGTAACCTAGAGTGGTAATACCATTAAACGGTAAGTGGGTAAAGTCTCTATGAGCTAGGGTTTAACAAGATCACCATTGCTTTAATCCCTAAGATAGATTATAATCAGCAAATAAGGATGCTTTATGCGGATGCTTTAATTATGACAGAATTAATGTGTCTAGGTCTTAGGATGATGTAACGCCTAAGTCTTAAGAATGATATGCCACCTCGAGAGAAGAAATCATTGCACTTAATAAACAAACCAACTTTCTAATCGGATTAATAATGGTTAATACAGTTTTCTTATATTTGGCTCGACCGCTCTTTTATCTTTTGTTAATTAGCTTGCGTGGGTTAAAGTGCCTTAAATTGATTGTAGTCACCAACCAAACCGTGCCAGTCTCTCAGGCTGAAAACCCCTTTTCCCGTTAGAATTAGGAACTAGGACTGACATAGGTTTAGAATAGAATAGAATTAACATAGATTAGATAACCAAGATATTAATTAAATTGATAGATTTAACCTCGCTTCAAGTGTTCGACACCCTACTTACCACGAAACTACTACCGATCGGGTACACTGCCCGTTAAAGTGTTGTTTTTTGTTTAGTCGGCAAAATGTAAATTTAAAACTTGAATCAGTAAAATATATACCACACAGCGACACATCAAGTTTTTGGCGCCGCTGCCGGAGAGAGAAAATTAATCTTAATTTTTATTTGATATTTTGGTTTTTAACATTAGATTAGATCTAACCCTTAGGATTAGTGTAATTTAGATTAGTGTATATTCTGTAAATTTTGTATATTTGTCTTTAATTGTTTGCTTGTATATTTGTGTGTTTAATTGTTTGCGTATTTAATTGTTTTCCTTAATACACTGTTCTGGTCGATAGCTGAATACGGCGTATCCACTTCCATCGGATACGGCGTGTCTAGTTCTCTGTCCAATATAGCGTATTCATTCAACTATTCAATACGGCGTATTCACTTCTATTGAATATAGCATATCGATCGTCTGATAAAGTTCTTTTCCATTCTCGAACTTAGAGCCCAAAATTTTTTAATACCTTTCTCCCGCTGGTTCTACTGATAATTTTCTGGATATTTTTCAGTAAGAATGACAAAGTTTATCAAAGGAGAGTTCTAGAAAATTAAGGATGTTAAGGTCAAAGATGTTCCGCTCACTTGCGATGCACCACTTGAAGTTTTCAACAATGAAGTCAGTCGATTAAGCGAAATGGATGATGATTTATTCACATATGAAGTTGAAGTTGCTAACATCCCATGTGACTCAAAAATGTATAATAATTTGGAACAAGAAGCTGATGATGATATGGGATATGATCCGTCTGATGTTGCATTTATTGAGTGGTTGGGATCAAAATTCTTTAACTACAAGACAATGGATCATTATACTATGAAAACATTATGGATTTACTGGATCAGAGGAGATGATGAGGTTGAGCTCACTGATGAAGAGTCTTCTGATGATATGGATGAAGTTGCTGAAGTCTTTAGGATCGACACTAATTTATTTAATTTTGAAACGCCTATGTGCAAGGCATTCAAAGAATTTAACTATCTTTTACAAATTCGATCCAGACTTACTTACTAAGGACATTGAGGGATTCAAGACCTATAAAGATTACATGAATGATTGGATCTATGAACGGAACAAGGATGTACCATGGGTCGATGAGAGGCCATGGACTAACGCTGAAGTTTGGACCAAACCCACACTAGTTAAAACTACTTGCAACCTTGCAAATTATAAGACTGGATGTTCGGAATGGCCAACCTGTAGTTGGAGAGATGATGGATACTGTAATGGAGGAAACTTACCCGGAACTTACATTATTGGAAACCAACTCCATTATCAGGATTACGAAGTACGAAGCTCTTAAGAAGATAGTGAACATAAAGAATTGCTTAAAGAACAAAGCTATCATGGAAGGGTTGATCAATGTAAATGACGATTAAGTCACGTTACGAACGAAGGAGACGATGGAACGTGTATACAAACTATGATGATGCATATGAAACAAATCATGATGTTGAGGAAAAGAAAAAAGAGTAATTGAAATTCATGATGTTGCTTGTGGTCAATATAAGAAGATTCAAGATGATCAAATATTCATTCAGACAAGACGAGAGATATGTTGCTATTAAAGAAGATGACTATGATGATTTATGTGCAAGAACAAGCGAAGATGCATGCCGAGCATACCAGGAAAACCTTTTGTAATAATGGACGAGGATAGATTAACTAGAGAAGAAAGATAGAAGCTAAAGAAAAGTCTAACTTAAAGACTTCGATGTCAACAAAAGTGCTTCCCGGGAGACAACCCGGAATGTTATTTAATTTTATCGAGTTTGTCTTCCCAGACATCAATAAGGCGTATCCGCTCATAACCATACTGCGTATGATATGGTCTGGCACGTTATTAGTCTTTATTTTTATTGCACTTTAAAAAAATTATTGTCAGATTTGGAATACGGCGTATCCACTAACCAGACTGACCCGTAATTAGTTTGTTTAGTTTAGTTTAAATTAACCGTAGGTACCAAGTTAGGAATACACATGTTTTTTTTATATTCAATACAAGACCTTGAGAAAGAAATATCGAACGGAAGTTGTGGAATGCATATTTTCTGGAATTCTATATGTGTGTTGTTCGTGCTAGGATTCATACGCTTTTTTAGCACACAATCTTGCTCATAAACGTAACTTGGAGAATCTACCGAGCGAATATCAGGGGAGTTTCTCATTCTAATTCTTTTAAAAAATTCCCTATTTTAATGTATTAATATATACAACGAGGAAGTTGTAAAATTCAAAGTGGGGGGGAAATGAATTAGAATGTTTACTTGTCCTATTTTTCACACTAAAATGCTTAAATTATGCTCAAATTTAATTTTTTTTCAAGCATACTTTTGTGAAATTACATGTTACATAACCCGCACACAATAACCCTTGTTAGATATTGTGAGGATTTAGCCTATCCGTTTTTAAATGTTTACCCAAATTCCACAAATATGATGTGCCGAGGTGATGATTAGACTTTAAGAACTAGGTTTCGTATATCACTTGAGACCACAACGATGAGTACTAATTGATATAGATGGAGTAAACTTGATTAAATTGGTAAATTAAGGATTTTTCAAATCCCAAATCCGCTTTACATGTTGCATATTAACTAACTACAACCGTTAGTTAACCTCCCGTTTAAAACCATTTCCACTCTACCTCTTTAGATGGAAAGCTACTAGAAACAACCCGTAGCAAGTCAAGCAATTAGAATTACACAACTATTTGTTTCGTTACACCTTACACCTTAACCACCCTGTTATAATACGTTAATTTACAGTTTTTATCCCCGAGTCTTGTGTCATTTTCTATCTTTGGTGCGGTTGAAAATTTGCACATTGCAAATGGGAATGTATATTAGTAGTCAAAACTTATGTGATTTTACTACTGTCACAATTATTGGTGAAACCGAAGGACGAAGAACTACCGAAGGAATTATTTCGAAATTATTATGATCGTGAAGATGGTAAAACTACACCGAGATTTGAAGTATAGTTAGCAAAAAAAATGGAAAAAAATGAGAAAAATACAAATAGAAAGAGAAAGAAAGTTTGAAGATAATCGTTTCGCAACTACCGAAGGAACTACACGAAGGATCGATTATTCGTTGATACGCAACAAAAATCAACGATGTAGTAATGTAACAAAATGAAGATATCGCGCACTTCCTTGTAGAGTAGTAAAGTTTTGGGATGATTGGGAAGTTGACCGTTACTGGAACGCCACATAGTTGTTTTTAATCGAAGATCAAACGTTGTAAATAGTTTTAATGTCCTTTAATATGGTAACGGATCGAGAAAAGTAGGTCTAGTAACATGTACTGTTATTCTAATCTATTTGTTTCTTGATTATTAAAATTTAACAACAGATTTACTTTCCCTCTCACCTAATGATAGCCATCCTGGTTTTACTGCGAATGAGGAGTTATATGAAGATGCGTTGTCTATTTCCGTCGGTTCTGGAGCTGGCCATGTATGGCATGTTTCAGTACCTCTTAGGTTTAATGACTTTTGGATTTTGTGAAAGTTTTTGTGATTATTAAAAAAGGTTCCTATCCTCTAAATCATTCTTTTCATATTAACCGATGGTTAAATTCGAATTGCGGATGGATCGAACACACATGTCCTATTCTGTCGTTACGACACAACGATACGGACGGCCATGTTGCGTGCTTCAGTTGCCTTGTTGGAGTGGTATTTATGGTGAAAGATTGGAGAATGATCAATCCGTAAGCCTTTCCATACAAAAACTCATATTCACCTTTATAAACTTGTTACTCCTTGGCTTTAGTGGTGGAGATGTATAATCTTGCCAAGCTTATGATAGAATACTCGTCACGACCGAGCAATTGAGCGAATTAGTTACATGTTACCGCATAGATTAGTTGAGTCATTTGAGTGCTTTCATCTTCCTATTTCGTGAGGTGTTTGGTTGTGTACTTGTAATTGATCGAATAAGTGCTTTAACGCGAAAATATCCTAGGATACATTATTTATAAACTTGCTAAAGTGTATACTTGAGGACAATTAAAAGGATTCAAGTGAGGGGATATTTGATGACATCAAATAACGTCTATTTTATAGCATCATTTATCTCATGTTATTAACCCATTTTGTATAGTTATTGCAAAGAATTGTTACTTAATCATTTATATTTGAGAATTTTAGTAATTATGGAGTAATTAGTAAAAGATAGCAAAAGGCGCGAATTCTGGAGCTTATATGAAGATTACTATTCTTAAGACCAATACGCCATATCCATCAAGGAAGATACGACGTATCTATGCCTGCACTCACCAAAGACCACAGAGGAATAAAGCTCAATACACCGTATCTAGAGAGACTCAATACGCCGTATTCAAAATATGGAATCAATATAATATTCTGGAAGATATCAAGCGTGGTCCCTACTCCAAGAAACCCTCAATACGCCACACCGTATCGAACCGACTTCCAGACCTTATAAATACAAAACTCAAAAATGAGTTTTAAGTGTGCTAAATCATATTCTTGATACCTAAACCATAAAAGTCGATTTTTAGAGGATAAAAAGAGCAGAAGAGGTCGAGCAACATAATTAATTCCATAGGAGACAACATGTAATTTCTTATTCTCTTGTAATCATTCAGTTTTTGATATCATTCATTAACTCGGCTACCTTACCTTGGCTAAATAATTACTCTTGTATTAATTATGACATTTGAAGGCTAATACCTTCGGGTATTAGCCATTGTTATGAAGATCTTAATGTTCGGTTTGTTTATCTTGATTTCTTAATTTATCATTGATTGCTTGTTTATGTTTATCAATTTATACTTGTTTACATGCTTAAGTATGCGACCTATCATTCAACTGGGTCTAGTCCTACATATTTAATGCACTGCAACTTCGGTGTTGTTTGGGCATAGGCTAAGAGTCTAGGATAGCTCTCCATATTGCAATTTATATATCTAGAATCATCGGATCACAAATATTGACCTATCCTTACCTTTAGTTTAGTGAGCTTAGTTGAGCCATAAGGTAACCTTGGTATCAACGAGTACGTTCTTATTCCATTGGTAAGGACTCGGACAGTGGACTACTAGTATATAAAGAGCCGTTAAGCAGTAAGTGGGTAAAGTCTCTATGAGCTAGGGTTTAACAAGATTACCATTGCTTTAATCCCTAAGATAGATTATAATCAGCAAATAATGATGCTTTATGTGGATGCGTTTAATTGTGACAGAATTCTACGTGTCTAGGTACAGAATTAATGTGTCTAGGTCTTAGGATGATGTAACACCTAAGTCTTAAGAATGATATGCCACCTCGAGAGAAGAAATCATTGACACTTAATAAACAAACCAACAATTCTAATCGAATTTAATAATGGTTAAATAACAGTTTTCTTATATTTCGGCTCGACCGCCTACCTTTTCTCATTTGTTTTATTAGCTTGTGTGGGTTAACGTGTCTTGAATTGATTGTAGTCCACCAACCAAAAACCGTGCCATCCTCCTCAGCTAAAGAACCCTTATTTTTCTTTCCCGTTAGAATTAGGATTTAGATTGACATAGGTTTAGAATAAAATAGAATTAACATAGATTAGATAACCAAGATATTAATTAAATTGATAAGATTTAACCTCGCTATCAAGTGTTCGACACCCTGCTTACCTACGAACTACTACCCGCTCGGGTACACTCCCTGTTAAAGTGTTTGTTTTTGGTTTTAGTCGGCAAAATATAAATTTAAAACTTGAATCAATAAAATATACACCACACATACGACACTATCACGTAGGAAAACCAAAAGTTGCAAAAACAGTAGGATTTGAACATTGGAACCTGTATCTTAGTGAACTATGCCTAATAAACAACTCGGAACTCCAACAAAATTGGAGATCCCAATTGTTTTAAAAATTCTCACACTACTTCTCCTTGTCAGTTTTTAAGGTTGTCCAGATCTATATCTCTGGTACTGAACTCAGGATCTCCAAGCTATGACAGGAACATGCTCTGAGCGCTCATCAACTTTGCATATAAGTTTTGGGTACTGTTAGATTATGTAACGATCAGATTGCAAAGATAATGGGCTATGGTGACTACTAGATGGGCAATGTGTAACGATTTATCCGGGGGGGGTTATCCGGTCTACTATATGGAAGGTAAGGTCACAATATATTTTGTGGCCAATGTTTGTTATCTGATCTGAGTTGCCAATTTCCAAACACAACTGCTAGATTCGGTGACTTAAAGTGTTGAGATTTAACCTCAAAGGACAAGGGTATCAAAATTATATACACTTGGTCTCTAAAAGATATGATGTTGTCCTCGTCCCATTGTCCTCTTGTCTAAACTTCAAAAGACAAAAGTCTGGTTATGGAATCGAAGTTATCGACATTTGAACTTCAACTATATCACATACACGACCAAACTATGACTGGTTTCGTGCTGGCTGCCCAAAATTTGAATTTAGACGGATCATTTATGTTCCGCCTATGCTCTAGGTAAAAGCAAGAAATACTCCCACAAACCCAAAGCTGAAGACTCAATTCAAGAAAATCTCTATCTGTTACACATTGACCTTTACGGGCCAATGAGGATTCAAATATCAATGGACAAGAAATATATAAAGGTTATTATAGATGACTACTCTCGAGTTTACATGGGTAAAATTTCGACGATGAAGGAATGAAGTTCTATAGTTCATTGATTAAAATTCTTAAAATGACTCCAAGTCCGTCTGAATGCGACAGTCCAAAATATCCGAACAGATAATGGCATAGAGTTTGTTAATCAAACCCTAAGAGCTTATTTTGAAGATGTCGGGATCTCACAGCAAACATCTGTTGCTCGCCCTCCATAACAGAATGGCGTTGTCAAAAGACAGAACCAAACTTTAGTGGAAGCTGCTCGCACCATGTTGATATTTTCTAAGGCTCGGCTATTTCTCTGGACAGAGGCTGTTATGATAGCATGTTTCCCTCAAAACTGATCATTAATCCAAAAATGTCACAACAAAACACCGTATGAACTTCTCCATAACAAGAAACCCGGCTTATCTTATTTTTATGTATTTGGTGTTCTTTGTTACCCTACCACTAATAGTGAAGATCTTGGCAAGTTGAAACCTAAAGCAGATATTGAAATCTTCGTTGGTTATGCTCCTGCAAAGAAGGCATTTTGAATTTACAACAAGAGGACCCGTCTAATCACTAAAACTATTCATGTGGATTTTGATGAGCTGACAACGATGGCATCTGAACAATTCAGTTCAGGACCCGCACCTCAACTCATGACTCCTGAAACACTCAGTTCAGGACTCGTTCCAAATCCTCCTCTTCCAACACCTTATGTACCACCAACTAAGAAGGATTGGGATACATTGTTTCAGCTAATGTTTGATGAGTACTTCAATCCTCTACCTAGTGTTGCTTCTACAGTTCCTGTAGCTGTTGCTCCAGTTCCTGCTAATTCAACCGGTTCACCTTCCTCAACTTTAGTTGATGAGGATGCACAATCTCCAAGTACTTTACAAACCCCTCAAGCATCACAATCCCAGTTGCTTCTCCTGGTGTTGTAGAAAAGTTTCATGATATTAAAGTTGCACATCTAAATAATGATCCCTTCTTTGGTATTCCTATTCCAGAACCAATTTCTAAAGAATCTTCTTCAAGGGATATTACTTCAACTAATGTGCACTTAGTCAATCAAGCACTTGAACACCTTAGTAAATGGACCCAGATCATCCGTTGGATAATGTAATTGGCAATCCCTCACGACCTGTCTCTACAAGACATCAACTATAAAACAAAGCCCTGTTTTGCTACTTTGATGCTTTCTTTTCTTCCGTTGAACCAAAGAATTATAAAGAAGCTTTGAAAGAATCCTGTTTGATCGAAGCCATGCAAGAAGAATGAAGAATTTTTCTTTTGCATTTAAGTCCTTTTGTTTCATTCTTTTATTCACTTTGTCTCATCAAATCAAGAATCCCAACATCTTTTGCCGTGTTACACATGAAAATTCTTTCATACTCTTTTCTAGGCAAAGCATTATAAATAATCATTTTAGCTTCATTATTTTTCGCTAGTCTCTTTTTGAGATCATCGGTTTGTTTTTCAAAAGGGATAACCTCATCTAATTTGATTTTTGGATTTTGAATAATGGGTTGAAAATCACCGTTGGTAATAACATGCCAAAGATCTAGATCTTTTGATTTAACATATGTCTCGAATCTATTCTTTCCAATAAATAAAACTATCACTTTCAAAAAGTGGTGGTCTTTGCATAGATCGATCCATAGCTTTAAAATACAATATATTTTAAAAATCTCGAGCGACCTTGGCTTCTGATACCAATTATGGAAACTAGAAGAGGGGTTGAATAGTTTACAAGTTCGTTCACGTTTTAAAAGTTTGCTTTCAAAATATTTAGATTCGAGTTGTATGTTTAACCAATTCACAATATGAACAAACAATATAAAAATCTAAACTAAAGCTAAATAACAATGAAAATAATATGAAGAGATAAGGAAAGGAACAATCAAACAAAGACGCCAAGATTTTAGAGTGGTTCGGCTATAAAGCACCTCCTCGCCCTACTCTACTCCTCGAGTATCCTACTCGCGATTTCACTATGTCAACAAGCTCCCTTTAGGTGGAGAAAACCGTTTACACGTCGCTTACGTTCTTTTCCAATACTAAGATAAATGTCGAGTCCTAATCTTAGCTAGAACCAATCTACCACTTCACAATCACTACAAAATCACTAGATCTACACTATCAGATTTACACACTTTCCGAATCACACAAATACACAAGATAACTACAATAGAAATTTGGTACTTAAAAGAAGAGAGGAGAGATCACTAAATAACAATTCGTTTCTTGACGAATACGAATGTTCTTCTCTTACACTTGAATGAGAAAGAAGAGATGAGAAGAAGAGATTAGATCACTTGAAACAAGATCTAAGAATGTTAGTGATCAAGAGATTTAGAGAGAGAAAGAAGATTTTTAGAGAGAGAAAGTTATCTAAAAATTTCATGCAAAGAGGTCTGATTTTCTGCAAGGAATGGATCAGCATTTATAGGTAGGAAAATCCAACGGTCACTAGGGGCGGTCCTGGCAGTCTCTGATATATCTGGGGACCGCCAGGCCTATAAAGGGGCCGCCTAGTAGACTACGCTCCCTTTTTGTCTTTTTTATGGGGAAGGTTGTATCTGGTATGGAACCTTCTATTTTGAGGAAAATTCGAATTTCAAATTTTAAGTTTTTAATAAAACTTTTCTTTTAATTAGAAAATATTTTGTATAATTAATTTTATGAAATTCTTTTGTAAAAATGTAATGGATAAGAGAAAATTATTTTCTTAATCACTAATCATGCTTAATGATTTGTTTGTTCATACTTTAAGTGATTACTAATCTTAAATATGGAATTTTACGATTAATAATTTGTAAACGTTTAATTTTATTGTAAACGTTTTTACATTTTGTTATTGTCAAAACGTTGTCGAAAAATATAAATAACGTTTTTAGACATTATTTTTATTAACAGATTACGGCGTAACTCCTACGGGACGCTACGCCGTAATATCTTTTAAGCTTCCAACACGGCAACATTATTCATTTAAAATATAGTACCCTTACTAAATAATATAGTAGTGGTACTATTCTTCATTTGGCTTTTAGGCTGCATCCTGTAGGATTTTAATAGCCCTTCATTGAATTTTAGTACCTCCACTAAATAAATTAGTTTTGGTACTATTTTTGCTCATTTTCGCCTTTTTTCGTTCTAATGCCTCTAATTACCTGAATTCACAAAATAAATGAATTAAAAATCAAATTCATATAAAAATGATATAAAGAAAGGCAATAAACGCGGGAAAATGATATGAAAAAGTATAAAATATTTCATGTTATCACATGTCCCCCACTTGGCTTCTACTTGCCCTCAAGTAGAACCTTTTAAATAATTCTCAAAAAGATATTTCCCTAGTTATCCAGGAAGATATGAATTTAAAAATTACTTATGCTAGAAAATTCTAAACCGAGCACCTCACAAAAAGGAAAAATTAAACACACTCATACTCTCACTAATCTATGTGTTTCATTTTTGGTGATCACTTAACTGCTCAATCATGACGAGTATTCTATCATAAGCTTGGAAAGGATACTAATCTCCACCATTAGAGTCTAGATGCAACTGTTTAAAAAGGCAAATGGGTTAAAATAACACAAAGGCGTACGAGGTTTTGATCATTCAAGCAATCTTTCACCAAAAGTACCATACCAACAAGGTGGCTGAATAACGCATACATGGCTATAACGACGGAATAGACATGCGTGATTCGATCTCATCCTCATTCATGTTTAACCAAGGGTTAGGACGAAGAATGATATAGGGTATGGATCTTTTAGCTTTCACCAAAAGTAATAAATTAACAAGGTGGCTGAATCACACATACATGGCCGTAACGATAGAATAGACATGCATGACTCGATCACATCCACATTCGAGTAAAATCTAAGGTTAGTGATTAAGAAAGGGGTGTAAATTGTTGTTAAATAAAAACACAAAACAAATAGTTTCCTAAGCCCATAATCTCTCCATCATTGGTCGCAAATCCCATAAGGTAAAAACGAGGGTCAAAAGTCAAGGGGTCTTCATAATTCACGAGTTAATGCGTATGAAATAAAATGTATTGCCTCCTAATCTCAATAAACTAGGTAAGAAAGTCACATTAACTCGGCCTTCATCGATCACGAACAAAAAAATTATGTGCTAAATTTTTTTATTATTTGGGCCAAATTAGCACATAATTTCTCCAAATACCTCATTTCTATCTCCATTCCCCCCACTTGAGATGTATAATGCCCTCATTGTACATATAGACTTATAATAAAAAAGGAGAGACAGAAATGTTACGGGTTTATAAGAACTACCCGTTTATAAAGACGGAATCATCGCTAGCTGGACAAGGCGGAAATACTGCTACAATACGACATAAGAGCTGATTTATAATGATGATCAGTTGTGACAAACTACACTTGATTGCATCCTTTTATCCTATTTTTTTCTTTTTTTTCTCTTTTTTTCATTTTTTCTCTTTTTTTTGATGCAAGACAAAGATACAATCACAATACGAACATATATTTACATGAGCATCCCCTCACTTGAGATCAACTATCTTCAAAACCGTCTTTTCTTCAAATACCCTCTATCCTAACCCGCGACTTTTACCAGTGAAACCAAAATTAACCAGCAACTCCCCAATCATGGACTAAGAAACTACAAGGTGGGCTAGGCGATAGGTGTAACGAAACAACATATATTGAGTTACAAAATGAAAGAAAAGGCTCAACAGGTTATACTAGGGGTATCTTACACTAAAGATGAGTGCAACAATGGGTTTAACAGGGGGATTGACTAATCAGTAAGAAAAGTCAATATACACAAACATAACATAGATGGGCTATTTTAGTTAATTCTAAAATTTGCCTTTTATTACAGCTACACCGATTACACTAGGTGTAATGCTCATTATGGTGGTCTCAAAAAGATATACCAAGCCAAGTTCTAAAGTCTACTACAACCATCGGCACACTTATATTTATTGGATTTATGTATAAGGGGAAAACAGAAAGGGTTATCCTCACACAATGGAATTATAAGGTATGGTGTGCTAAGTATAGTCTTAACTAGTTAAGTAATGAAAAACATGTCAAAATTTTGTTAATGAAACATTTTTTAGAAAAAACTAGAAAAATAAAGGCAAGTATAATCAAATGGGTTTTTATTTCTAATCCCTTCCCCCTACTTGAGTCAAACTTAAGCATATAAAATTGAAATATAAAGGATTAGAAATGGAATGGATTACACCCCTGGATTTTCTCGGTGATATAAAGAGACAGCATGCTCTAAGCAATTCTCTAAGTCTGTTTCCTCTAGCAACATACACCATCACAGGCAACTTCATTAATAACTAGTATACCGTTCAACTAGACCGGTTTAGGATAATCCCTTGCAGCTTGATTAGCATCCTAGCACCTCATCCTGTGCATTACCTGTATAGCTGCAGGAAAGACTAATACCAAAAGCATAAACCTAGATAGAAAGCATCATAGCATAGAATATACAAAACTATACAAAACCTAACTCACTTTAGTAGGAATCATGGTTTCATTTAGCGTATGCAACAAGCCTTTTAAACCACTTGGTGGCCCAAGTGGACGAGTGAAGTATCGTGAGGGTTTTCAGAGAACGTACCCACAAAGTTCATTTACTTATACACGGTTTAGAAATGTTTAAAAACTTGATTTTTTTGATTTTCAGAAATAGGTTACGGCGTAACCCCGGTGGTTACGCCGTAATTGAGTGGTAATTTTGAAAATTTTAGTTTAGTTGTTACGGCGTAACCATGGAAAGGTTTACGCCGTAATTGATGTGGTTACGGCGTAACCTTAGGTGTTACGCCGTAACTGCTGCTACAACAGCTACATTTACCACACAATTACGGGTCGAGCCGGTCTCGATTTTACCCTCCTTGTTGCTGAACCTGCCAAAACAAGTGAAAAACATACAAACAAACTAAAATGCAAAAATTGAAATAAGCTAAACTAAAGGATAGGTTGGGTTGTCTCCTGAGTAGCACTTTTCTTTTGAATCGAGTCTTTAAGTTAGACTCAAGCCTCCCTCACAGGCTTACTTGGACATCTCCACACATGTCCAATCTTCATGTCATCTCCTTAACTTGAAAATAATTGCTCAACCTGCACACTAACAAACCTAATGCATTAAATGTGTAATAAAACTGAGCAAACAGAGGAGCATACATTAATGGCAATTACTTGACTCAGGAATAAAATTTTAAGGTTCAAGCAATGCCCAAACTATTTTTGGTGTCTCAAACTTGGTAACCCTTATGCCACAACAAGCACAACCAAGTTACGTCATAACCAAATCTGAAATGAATTTTTTTTATATAGTTCAAACAAACAAACAAGCACACAGAAATAGGAGAAGAAAAGAAGGTTCAAGCACACACAAGCACAAACAAACACACATATATCAATCAAACAATCAAAAACAACAAAAACCGTTCTTCAGCAACGGCGCCAAAAACTTGATGCGTAATTTCTTTTAAATAAAAACTACGTCAGGTTTTACATTTATAAAACCCTAACTAACTCCACTATTCCTACGCTCTAAAGAACAATGTACCCTATCGTGTATAGTGTAGTGATCGGTAAGTACGGGTGTCGACCCAAAGAATGGTTTGTATCTCTAATCGTCTAATTGATTTTATTATTCTACCTAAGAAAGCAGGAAATATAACATGTTTGAATACTTGAAATTATTATGGAGTAGTTTTGGTGGTAATCCATGCTTGTCGAAAAGGTAAATTGGTATAGTGGTGGACAATTAGAAAGGAAGAACACATTTAATTACAATGATCTCTAGTGTAATGTCTGGTCGCGATCTTATAGCCACTTATCTTATGAGATACGCTTAATCCTAAATAGGTGGGGATCTAAGTAGTCACATGTGTCTCATTCATAGATATAAATGTGTATGTGTGATTTTGTTGGCCTTGTTGGTTTACTACTATTGATAAAGATTACTTGATCTTATTCTTTAGCTTATTCGAGTTAAGGACTGAGTAATGAGAAGTGTCACGATTATGGATTTGGGCGTGCATTTGTCATTTTGTCGCCTTTTCTGGAATATTGGTATCGATAGAGATTGAAAAGAATGATCAAACCCTTAGACCTTAACCAAATTTACCTTTTTAGACATTTTACTTGTAACACCTCCAAAATGGGTCGCAGCGGAATAAGGATCCGGGGCATGTTACTTCAAGATCAACAGCACAAGATATATATAAGAACGACACAAAAGTCGTTTAAACTGATACATTGGATTTAAACACAAGACATATTACAAAAGCTTGAAGCTTTTCTTGTTCTTTGTTTATTATTACAAAAGATAATATTTACATCCAAAATATGATGCACACATAAGTCTTTAACAGTGCAATCCAAACCATAATCCAATGCATCCATGGCATCTCGTGCCTAATGCCGCTCCAGAAAACAATGCTTAACATCAACAAAATTGTAGGTGAATACATAGGAATATGTAATTAAATTATGCAGGACCGCAAGATTTTCCTGTGAGTTTACAACATATGCCAACATCACAAAACCACTTATAGTTCAACTAAGCTCATTAGACACCGAAGCCAACTATAATATTTGCTAATTTTACAGATTATTAGCCCGTCAGATGTTGTAACCACAACTTCCAAGTCCTGACAATGGTCATATTTTTAATTGATCCAGTAGATATCTAAACACCCGAGACAGAGGGAGGTTTAATTTAACTCTATATTTTTATTTGAAGGACTAGTTTTATAATTTATTACATTATTTTTTTTTAGATTTAATTTTGTTTTAATTTATATTTTTTAAATGATGTTTTTTATTTTAAAGGATATTTTTATGCTTATGATTCTAAATTTTAAAACTAAAAACAAAAATGAAATGGAAAGTCGACTAGACTAAATCAAAGCATAAAGAATACTTTTTGGTGATGATGATAGTTCTAGGGGTGGGGGGGGGGGGGGGGGGGGGGGGGGGGGGGGCTTTTTATTACTATATATTAATTTATTTTTTTTCTTTTTTTTTATAATATATTTTATCTATTTTTTTGAAATTGCATAAAATAATTATAAGAACATGGAAAACAGACATCCAAAAATCTACAATATATATAAGCACCAAATATCAAACCTACAACACACAAAAAAATAGAAAAAAAAACCGCAGAGAACCACCATCGGATACATCTACCAAAAGAATATAAAAAATGAACAAATTCCCCTCACTTGTGGATAGAACTTCTTAAACACATTCGCCGCTCACAAAAAAGCACTTAACAACAACATCTAAGCAATTGACCGTTCCAGATAATGGGCGACAATGGGTTATCGCTACTAATGCAAACCCATAATCAATATGTGGGCTTTCAACACTTACGGTCAACTTTATAAATCAAATCATGATCTCACCCCAAATCATATCAAATCACTAAAGACTGTAAGAAGTGGGGCTATGAACTCACCATGAATATAGGTAGTACTAAATAATCACAGAGTAAACGTCAAGCAAGACGATAAATAGCAACTAATAAAATAAGGCTGTATAAGTACTCGAATACTTTTAATTAAAAACATTGAATATATCTTATCAGATGTTTACATCAAACACACTCCGATCAGGCTATCATAATGTAAAGATGTCAATGACATGACGTTACGAGATTTTAAGACACTTTAAATCCCTCTAAAATCAAACAACTCATCGTTACGACCATCCGAAGAGTGCCCTCATTAGAAACTCCTAGTAATATAGCACTTTGATAACCACCTCAAATATACTAAAATATCATAAATCACCGACTAATCTTTAGTAAAATCGTATTTAATAATAGTAGAAAAACGTTTATAAAAATTCTTTACGAAAAAATGACCTAAAATAGGTCTTTTAAGCCCGTTGCTCGCTTTCTTACGTCCACGTCTTCGTAGTTCGATACGCCATCCGAAGAGGCCTCATTATGAAACTCCCTAGTAATATAGCACTTTGATAACCACTCAATATTCTATATAGCATAATCACCGACTAATCGTTTTAGTAAAATAATATTTATAAAGTGAAAACGTTTATAAATATACTTTTCGTAAAAATGACCTAATTTGGTCGTTTTAAGCCCGTTGCTCGCGTTTCTTACGTCCACGTCTTCGTAGTAAGACGAGCGATCAAAATATTACATTTTTAAGTTTTTAAGATTCTTGCGTGTACGATCTCGTAAATAAAAGTTATATCATATTTTAGATGTTTTTAAAATGAAAGTTGCTGTAATGAATAGTAACTTTTATAAAAATAGTTTTATAAAAGTATTTATAGTCGTAAACTCGTTTTTAACGTATCTTTTTCGTTATAGATCGGTTTTTCGAGTTTCTTATCATTATGGAATCGTCATGAGGCGTATTTTTATTATATTAAATCAAAACCTACTGTCCAAATTTCGAATTTGGACAGCCCCTAAGTATTTCATATTTGTTTCTTTATAAAACCTTGTTTTATGTACTTATTAAGTTAGTAGTTTACTATAAAAACTCTTATAACCATATTTTACATATGTGGTACTTATAATAATATCCAATATCATCCCTAGTCCTTGTAAATTCATAGTAACAAGTTCAACCCTTTTACTTTCATTATTTTCACATGTGAAGTTTAAGAAACCTTATAAAACCCTAATTTAACCTAAACATGTTTATACTTAATCCATAGGTTAACATACTTTTATTTTTACTTTTCCATGATATATAGGACCATATGACATAAGAATAAGTGTATAAAATCATAAACATAAATAATAACTCATTTTTCATATTAGAAAGTCATTAGTGGTGATTATGGCTATATATAACATGTAACACATAAAATCATAAGAAAGAAAAGTATAAAGGAATTAAGAAAACCTTAGTGATGATGTAAGAGATGTGAAATAAGTTCTAAACCCGTGTTTAGATTCAAAAACAAAGCTTCCAAGCTTATAACCCTAGATTAGTTTTCCAAAACCCTAATCTTTACTTTTTTCTTCTTATTACTTGCAAATGATGAACCAAAGCTTGCAAACACCTTAGAATACCTTAAGTATGTTGTGTAAAGGGTTGTATAATCTTAGAAAATCAAGTTATGGATTTTGTTTGGTGGCATATATGTGCCGTGGGTTTTGGGGTGTAAAAGGGAAGAGTAAAATGAATTTTGCATGTAAATAAGTTTAGGTAAAGACCACTTATGCATGCATGGGTATTTATAGTATAAATATCTTCTTAACTTAACCATGGTTACTTTCTAACCCTAGTTTAGTTAAACTAGTCAAGTTGGTAAAAGGTGTAAGAGTTACTTTATGTAAATATCTAGATATTATTTACTAGTTGCAAACTCTTGGTTCTCATCCTCAAAATTTCGGAATTTTGTATATATATGTGATGTTATATTTATTATTTTGAGTATTGGGTATAATCGTGGGTATTTGTTTAGGCGTAGTTAGGTTTTAGAACTTCCGGGTATGCCTAAACGTATTTTATTATGAAACGTAAGCAATTTACGTAGCCGATAAAAATAAGATGAACAAAGTCATTAATTATCCTCATAATAATCATATAACACTTGCTTGATACATACATTTAATCGTTTAATGCCCGTTTACATTGTATGATCATTTTCAGTTTACGCGATTTAACTTAAAGTTTACGGTTTAAGAGTAAACGCGTAAAACCCTAAAAATAAATTGTGAATTTCATAATGTCATACCATGACCTAAAATACGAGGTGTTATATTACTCTTTAGCTTTAGTAATGGAGAAGTGTATCCTTTCCAAGCTTATGATAGAATACTCGTCACGACTGAGCAATTAAGTAAATTAGTTGAGTGATTTGAGTGTTTTCATTTTCCCTTTTCATGAGGTTTTTGGTTGTGTGCTAGTAATTAAACGAAAAACAAATGCTTAAAGGAAAAATCTTAAACCTTGGTTTGGGATACATTTTCATAAGTTTTGATGTGGTCGTCGTTAGACTTTTACACGAAGTTTTACAACTCCCTAGACAGAGCACCTAATCGTTGTAGTAGTAGTATAGGCAAGACTCGGGGGGTTGTTATCGTTCACTCAGGGAATAGGTTGGGAAGGCTTGATCACAGTCTAACGAATTCTAAGGGTTGAGAGAAGATTATTTTTGTATTTTTATGTTTTAAGGAAAGCAAGTAAATCATATATTTGAGAGGGGGTTTGGTTTTAGCTATTAAACTAAATATTAACTACGCTACTGGTGATAACAATATAATAAAAGATTGTGTTTATTTAATCATGTATTACTCCCTAAATTGCTTCTCCTAGTGTTGTTGCTTTGTCACACTTGTGATGATCTATGAAATTATTTCCTAAGTCATGAACGAATTACACGAACTCGTCGTCTATTTTATATTCCGTTAAGGCAACGCACAAGTAAGGTAGTATGACGACTATTACAAAGCCCCCAAGAGTATATTAAATTCATGTGAAATATATTAAGATTAGATCAACCATATAAGGGGCAAGGTAATATGAAGACTGTTACCCGATGGTATCCTTTCTACACAATAATGTTTTTCTAGACATATCAACAGCGATGTAGACAAAAGTTGGTTTTCTAAGACCTAACATTCATATCCATTATAAGAAGCAACACCATTAAGATCTACATTTTAGGTTTTATACAATCATAAATAAACACAATAGGAGGTTTAGCCAAGCATGTTATAGATAAAGCAAGAACATAAATGAATCAAACAACACAGACATATTGAATTATTAATTAAACCTTACTTGATTAAAACATGAGTTAGAGGAAGTACAATAGGGTTTTTAGGCCCTAAAATCGTCCCTAACAACTGCTAAACGAACTAGGGTTTGTACCCTCTTTTTATTCTAAATTTACACACTCAAAACCCTAAATTCAGGTTTGTATATATAGGAAAATCACTGTGACGGTGTTGCATTTTAGTCGTGACGCCGTCATGAAAGAGAATATTCTAGATAATAGGCTGGGTCATGTGCTTTGACGTCGTCGTTAGATCATGTGACGCTGTCTTGGTCTTCGTTGTGACGGTGTCACATTGAATCTGTGACGCCGTCTCTAGCTGCTGAGAACATTATCTTGAAGGATGTTGGTGTATGTCCGTAGTCTTGTCCGTTTCTTCTCCAAATGAGCCCAAGTCACGTGTAATTCTTCCAAATGCCTTCCAAATGTGAAATACCTAAAAAGGAATGATTAAGTACCTATTTTAGGCATAAATGCATGATTTAGGGGGCTAAACGACCCCGAAAAAGTGTATAAAATAACACCTCATCAAATACCCCTACACTTGGGATTTTCTTGTCCTCAAGTAAATGGGTTTTTCTACCTAGACAATAGCAATATGAGGGTCATTTTACCTACTCTTTAAAAGTATTTTACAACATAACCTTCTAGACCTCATAATTAAAAGCATGGAAAATACATACTAGCACCTCACATAAGTGTTTGGGGATTCTCTCTTTCACTCAGTTGTATAATAAATTATAACATATGGGGGAAACGGAAAATCAACACTCATTACCTGTCATAGCATATAAATTACCATAGGCTTGGTAAAGGATCAAACCTCCACCGCTAGACGCAAGTATTATTCATTACTATCTAAGAGGTCTTTTAAAGGGTTGTAGGGTGTAGGTGTAAGATAACATATAATGGAAATGGAAATGGATGGGATACATTTGGGTGGCTTTGGGCGAATTTGGAGTGGAAGAGTTAGCTAATTATTTACACTAATACACTTTGGTTTGGTTGCTAAGCCAAGACTCAGACGAAGATCTATAAACTATACACAACTCTACATCAATCCCTTTTTTTAAATAACATAATACATCACATGGGGTTTATAATACGTACCCCTACACTTGAGCTTTTACATGCTCGATATTTACAATTTATCTAGTGACCCGATTTGAGGTGGATCAAAATAACATGGAAATCATTTGACAAACATATGGGGGGTATTGACTTATCTTTTCTTCCCTATTCTTTCGCAAAATAAATACTACCATGAATCTCAATCATCCCAAAATAGTATTTACAAGGATAAAGACTTAGTAACCATGTACTTAAATAATTAACTTGGGTTAAACACAATAATGTACTAAAAGTAAGACATACAAGGTGGGCTAAAGCTATTTGGGTGTAACGATTGGTTTAAAGGTTAACAATGCTCTTCATTAATAATCTGGAATCCACCAGAGAATTACGAGAACCATGAGAAAGGATAGGCTTAGAGGGTTATACTAGGGGTATTCTGTACTAATGATGAGTGCATGGCAAGGGTGTGGGATAGTTATATGATCAGTGCGACTATCATAACAATTACAGGTTTAAAACATGGGTTAATCATAATGCCTCTTATCAAGTAAATCCTAATACTTACTATGCTATGACAATCCTTCAATTTTAGGTCATTATTTTATTCTCGAGTATTAATTATATTTTTCATTTTTATGTTGATATATGAACTCATGACTAACCAGGAGAATTAGGGCTTACATTTGTAATTTACGTGACGTTTACAAAGAACCGGCGAATTCTACGTTAAGCATCGACACTTATATTTTTAAAATGCGGTAGAAATAATTTTATCACATTCGTTTTTATTTTCCGTGTTACGTGCATTTTTCGTATTTTACCTAAAATCTTTACGAGCAATGTTTATAATTATTATTCGTCTTGTACTCTACGTAAATTAAAATTTCAGAAAAATTACCTGTACGATGTAAAACTATTTTTATGTTGATCGTTTTCACTTCGTGGTTCCGCCTTAACTCTCGTTATATTTTACGTTAATACATGTTAGCCTCAAAACTACCTACCTATCTTAAATTTTATACCCAAAATGTTTAATTTTATCACTAACTAAATTTAAATTATGATGAAATCACCACAAGGGTGGCGTGGCATGATATGAACTTGTGTCTAAGACACATGTCATTGGTAATTGCATGTAATCTTCCACCTAAAAACCACTATGTCTAATACCATTTCTCATAATCTTGGTACAAAAGTCTCCTCTCTTGTTCCTCCTCCTCCCTTGTCGTGAGCTAGAACCACCACAACAACAATTCCATACAATTTTATAGGTCACAAAATAACCACACTAGTAAAAATGACAACCTAGTATATTCCTTGTATTTTTTAGGTGATTGAAAGGGTTTTCAAGAAGGGTTATATAAATTTTGGGGCTGAAGTTATACAAGTTTTTATCAAGTCATTTTGGTGAAGAAAAATGGTGATCAAAATTATTTTTGGGTGAAGATCAAGCTTGAAGATTGAAGCTTTGTTCTTGTTTTGATCATTTGATCATTTTCTACATATTTCTTGTGGTAAAAATCTCATGAGTTTTGTTTATGTTTTCTTTTGATTTTCAATTGTATATGTACATGTATGATATTTGATGATCAAGTAATAAAAATGGCCATGCATGTATAGATCTAGGTTAATTATAGCTAAAATAGTCATCTAAAACAAGTGAAAAGACCATCAAAATTATGAGCTGTAATGAACAGTAGATTCTATAAAACTCAGTAGGTTTGAGGATTGATTTGATGACATGAGGTCATAGATAAATCTCTTATGTACATTGGGCAAATTGGATGATTCCAAGAAAGTAAATAATGAATGAGTTATGATCAAAACACTAAAACAAGTCAAATCTGGACCTTGCTGTACAGATTGTGTAAAAAGTCATATTTACGGGCTGAACCAATTAAAAAGTGAAAACTATGGGTTGTAGCTAAAGTCATGTAGATTCTGAATCAATTGGATAGTCAACCAACTCTTTATGGTTTGTAAATGGCATCAAAAATGGTGAAAGTGAAATTTCAGTCCTAATTAGTAACTTGACCATTAGGTAGTAATATACCCATATGTATAAGTAATATTAAAAGAGGTATAAAAATGACTTTGAATCTGTAAAGTACACTTAATTATGAATCCAAGCATATAAATATATCAATTATACCATTTACGGTTTATAAATTATGACTATTTTCGTAAACATAAAAGTATACAAAATTTACTACTACCCGAACACTATACTATGTAAAGCGATTTTTGTAACTAAAACCCGAGGTGGTAAGGACCCACTTCTTGGGAGTTTTAAAAATACTAACATACTGATAATAAAAGTATCTTGACCTCAAGAACCTGAAATTTTATAAGAAGAGTCATTTATAAGCTTAAATAGGCCATAAGGCCTTATTGGACCACTAGGCCCAATGAAACCAAATGGACTTATTGGACTTAACTTTAGGCCCAATCCACTTGGACCTTACTAATGGGCTAGGACCTGGTTTTTGGGTAATAATATCAATATAATAACTAAATGGGTTTGCTTAATGGCCCTATTGGGCTTTTTGGACTAATTTAGACAATACTAGTAAAACGGCTAATAAAAACATGTTAAAAACCAAGAAAACTTTAAGTGTAAAATAATTATATTTCAAGAGCAAGATCATCATATAAACTACATGTATACATATACTTATTTAATTTATGAATTATCATTAATTTTTATCGACTAGAAACCTAAGACCCGTTACAATTTGTATAGGTCTTGGTTGATTGACGCGCCTACCCCCGAAGTTCTTATTCATATCGCTATTCTCTTCCGACATCACTAGTGAGTTCATAGCCTCGCATTTTAATACTTTAATTGTTTTATAAACCCGCGAGGGGGATAACATGCTTGTTTTTAAAAATAGAACACAAGGGACCCGAATGTATGCTAGTAGCTTTGATTATTATAAGTTAGCTTAACTCGCTAGATAAAAGACCCGCGGAAATCATGAATTGTTAACTACCGGGTAATGGTAGACGCTTATACATGAAATAGTACTATTTAGAGGTTGCCACCTCCAATTCGTGACGACTGACTATCGCTCGTGTCAGGAAAATGACACTACGGATGCGTTATATAGAGAGTAATATGCACTCATAGCGAGGGTGTATAGTGGGCATTTTATTATATGGTAACGTTCAATGTCATGAGGCTTATAATAATCCCCTTATAACTTTTTCTGATCCACATCGTTATATCCTGATGAATTTTAAGAAATGATACTTGTGTTTGGAAAATTTTATTGTTTATATATACAAAAACTCTATGGATTCACTTAACATTATTGTTGACTTTTAGCATGTTTTATCTCAGGTCCTTGAAAGTAATTCGGCGATGGAGATCTTGGTTGTCACTTATGGAAACCTAAATGTTTTGAAGGCCCATTAAATAAAAGTCATTCGAAGGTGATTTGCAAAAATGTAGTATGAAATATGAATCAAATTGGGACCTATGATGTAAACTTTTATTTTGAATGAATGTATTTAAAAATGTCTCTTTTCGAGTCGTTTTCTATGCTTGAGTTGTTATATTATGACGTAGCACCCCAAATGACCCTTTCGCTGAGGTATATTAAAATAGGGGTGTTACAGATTGGTATCAAGTGCTTAAGTTATAGAGAACAAAAGATTTTCAAAAAAAATGATGAACTAAAGGATTTTTGAAATCTTTTAACTATAACTGTACAAGCGAAATCTCTGAATTATCGATGGACAAGAATGAGAAGGATTTATTTATCGATATATATATATGGAAAAATATATATGTTATAATATGAAATTTTCATTTGTTTAAATATAAATGTTAATTATGTAATTATTTTAATACTAATACGAGATATTTATACGATGCAAATTCTCATGAAGAACCATAATCATCTTAACTAGTCGAACGAAGCTATTCCCGAAGTAAACCCAGTTGTTCCCGAGCCAAACCAAGTTGTGGATATCTATGATCCCAATGAAATGGTTGACATTCCCGACGATATTGATTTGGTTGATTATGACGAAGAAGATCCTGAAGAAGATCCTGAAGAGGAACCCGAGGAAGATGTTGATATTGAGCTTGAGGATGATGCTAAGTTGATATTTCCTTATGAGGTGGAGGGTGACAAAACCCTGCCACTAGGAGATGTGTCATATGATTCGGTGTCATCTGATTCTTTGTTAGAGGACGAGGAGGTCGATGTTGCACCCGAGGCTACTGTTGGGACTATTACCCAAAATCCTTATGCTATTCGTGACTTTCCGAGGGGCTTATTTGAGGTAGGAGAGTCATCTTCTGCTCGTGACTCATCTAATGTTGATGGATTAGCACCGTGGGCCATACAGAGGGATTCTGATTTGTTTGTGCATCACATGCCACAAGCTAGTGTTATGAAGGTTGATGTGTTGTGTACATACGCAACTGAGATGTATGTTGTTTTATCAAATCCAAGAATAAAATAGGAAAAGAAAGCGGAGGTTACTTAATCATAGATTTAGAGAATGTCGAGTCCTGTGCTTTGGGTAATGTTTCTTGAGAGAGATGTCAGTAATTAGAGAGTGGGCCTTGACAGTAGCAGTCATATGAGTTGGAGAAAAAAAAAAAAAAATAAAAAGAAAGACTTTTTGTCCCTTAACCGAGGAGAGGGAAGAGGAAGGCTGATGAGTCCGTTATTTTACCAGAAATATACAGAGCATGGGAATGAGGAGATTTCGTTCTCGTTCCTGTTGCAGACAGAAGTTCGCGTAGAGGAGATAAGAGAGAAAGTGGCTAATGGACAATAGTCATTGAGCACAAGGAATTGATAGCCAAGATCTGAGGAGATGCCACATTGAAGAAAAGATTGGCTAAAGACTGAGAATAAGTTGAGCGATGGGCTGTATCGAGAAGATATTTGATGAGAATGGGTTGCATGGTCCCCGAGTGTGGATAAGATGTTCTACTTGGATATGGTTTCGTGTTGGGCTGTCCCGAAGCTCCCATCTGATATGAGGTACCGAGCTATTTTTACTGAGCGTCCAAGAAAGAAATCGAAGAACTCTACTTTTGATGTAACTGGGGGACCTTCCGAGCCACGTGGACAACTTAGTGACTCATAGTACATTAGTTTATCATTAGTAGTATCTTTTGTAAATCACTAACTAAACTGCGATGTTCAGTAGAGTTAGAAACTAGTCTTTTAGAGTTAATAATTAGATGGTGACATGTAACGTTATGACAATGCAACTTGTATAATTGTTTGTGATTAATGAAATGACTAATCTTTTGGTTCTAATTATATTTTGAGTTGTTGATTACCTTTTCTTTTCTTGTTTCTTCTATATTACTCCGTTGTTAATACATATCATTGAAATGGAATACTCATTATGATTTGCTTTGTGTTGTAATCAGAAAACATGCTGCCAAAAGCATTGTCTGAGGCACGTATACGCTTCGAGGTTATTAGACATAGTTACCGCAGTTATAGCTGAATTTTTGGCAAATTATGAATCCGCCGAGAGTATGGTGGTGATGAAGCCGATGTTGGTGGAGCAGGTGTCTGAGCTTAGGTAGTGGTGGAGCTGGGGGGTTGGTGTGGAGCCGGTGGTGATGGAGCTGGTGAGTGTGGACTTTGGTGGTGCCAGACCGGCAGTGCCGAAATTACTGGGTGTACTTACGTAACATTCATGAA
Organism: Tanacetum coccineum; assembly: GCA_026074375.1. NCBI lineage: Eukaryota > Viridiplantae > Streptophyta > Magnoliopsida > Asterales > Asteraceae > Tanacetum > Tanacetum coccineum. The sequence goes on from BQNB010000774.1 coordinate 36,418, forward strand.
GTGTGACCCACAACCTTTTAAAGGCACCGAAGGTGCCGTGGGATTATGTCAGTGGTTTGAGAAACTAGAATCTGTGTTTCGAATCAGTGATTGCAAGGAAAGGGATAAGGTGAAATTTGCAACTGCTACTCTCCAAGGTCGTGCATTGACTTGGTGGAATGGAAGGATTGCTTCCATGGGTATTGATGCTGCTAATGGTACTCCATGGACTGAGGTGAGAAAGTGGATGACCGAGGAATTTTGTCCTCGAAGTGTGTTGCAAAGGCTGGAGCAAGAATTGTACAACTTGAAGTTAAAAGGGACTGATATTGATGGGTATACAAACCGATTTCATGAATTGGCCTTATTGTGTCCTAGAATGGTGGAGCCTGAGCAGGTGAAGGTGGAGCAGTATATTCGTGGGTTGTCGAAGAATATACGTGGTGATGTGACATCATCGAGGCCTGCTGGTATTGATGAGGCTGTCCGTATGGCTTATCAGCTCATGGGACAAATAATACAAGACAAGACTGATGAGGTTTCTGAGGGTGAAAAGAGGAAAGGTGAAGGAGATCGTGGTGGTCGTGGTGACAACCGACGCGATTACAATCGTCGGCAAAACCAAAGAAGGGCTAATGCTGGAGCTATGACCAATGTTGCACCAAATGACAACGAAGTTTGTCCAAAGTGCAAGAATAAGAAGCATGCTGGGGATTGTTGGAAATGTGGTAAGTGTGGTAAGTTGGGGCACAAGACTGCTGCTTGTTGGAGCCTCGACAGAAAAGATGTGACTTGTTTTAATTGCAATGAAAAGGGTCACCGAAAGATAGATTGCCCTAAGTTGAAAAAGAATGGACAAGATGAAAATAACCGTAGAGCTGTTTACAAGGTGGGAGTTGTGGATGCTCTGCAAGATTTGAAAGTCGTTACTGGTACATTCTTACTCAATAATCGATACCCTACTGATTTATTTGATTCGGGTGCCGATAAAAGTTTTGTGTCTACAAATTTTAGTACCCTTATTGATATAGAACCAGTTGAGTTAGATACTTGCTATGAAGTCGAATTGGCCGATGGAAAAGTAGTAAGTACCAATAATCTGTTAATATGGTGTACACTTAATCTTTTAAACCATTCTTTTCCAATCGATTTAATGGTAGTAGAACTAGGAAGTTTTGATATCATTATTGGGATGGATTGGTTATCACGATATGATGCCGCTATTTTGTGTGGAGAGAAAAAGGTTAGAATTCCCTTGGAGGGTAAGACGTTGGTTATCGAAGGCGGTAGAAATAATTCTCGATTGAAGATTGTTTCTTGCATTAAGACTCAAAAGTATATCGAGAAGGGTTGTGAGCTATTCTGAGTTTAAGTGACTAAACAAGAATCAAAGGAGAAGCTATTAGAAGATGTTTCAGTTATCTGAGATTTTCCCGAGGTATTTCCCGAAGAATTTCCTGGACTTTCACCACTCAGGAAAGTTGAATTCCATATTGATCTTATTCCCGGTGGCACCATCTGAAATGAAGGACTTGTCCAAGCAACTGCAAGAGTTGTCGGCAGAAAGGTTTTATTTGACCGAGCTCGTCGCCGTGGGGAGCTTCGGTCTTGTTCGTGAAGAAGAAGGATGGATCGTACCGAATGTGCATTGATTACCGAGAACTGAACAAGTTGACGATCAAGAATCGATATCCATTACCAAGGATTTATGACTTATTTGATCAGCTGCAAGGTTCTAGTGTTTATTCAAATATTGATTTACGTTCTGGTTATCATCAACTTCGTATCCGCGAGAAAGACATTCCAATTACAGCATTTAGAACTTGTTATGAACATTATGAGTTTCAAGTAATGCCTTTTGGATTGACTAATGCACCTGCAGTATTCATGGATTTGATGAATCGCGTGTGCAAGCCGTATCTTGATAAGTTCGTGATTGTATTGATTGATGACATTCTGATTTATTCCAAAAATAAAGAGGAACATGGTAAACATTTGAAGACTATCTTGAATTTGCTAAGGAGCGAAAAGTTGTACGCTAAGTTTTTGAAATGTGATTTTTGGCTTGATTCTGTGCAATTCCTTAGCCATGTAATTGATAGTAGTAGAGTTCATTTTGATCCTGCGAAGATCGAAGCCATTAAAATTTAGGCTACACCGACTACACCAACGGAAGTACGACAATTTTTGGGTTTGGCAGGTTATTATCGAAGGTTTATTAAGGAGTTTTCTCTAATATCCAAACCATTAACTAAACTCACTCAGAAAAATAAGCCGTATATGTAGGGCGATGACGAAGAGGAGGCATTTCAAACATTGAAACTAAAATTGTGTACTGCACCAATATTATCACTACCCGAGGTGTAACACCCCCAAAAATGGTGTACTGCACCAATGTGTCAGGGGGCGTTACTTCATAATACAATAGCACAAGATACAAGAGAACGACCTCTAAATGTGTCGTTTGAAAAGTAATCTCGTTGATTCCTTTGAAATTGATATAACATTTATCCCATAATTGCATCACAATGAAAAGCTTAAAAATAACCCAACGAGATTTGACCATTTGTATGTAAGTAGAAATCCATAAATGAAATCTTGTTAATTTTAGACTCCATTGCACATCAAGTAAGCCAAGCATCTAATTCACCTGAGAAAAACATGCTTAAAAGTGTCAACATTAAAGTTGGTGAGTTCATAGAGTTTTGTAAGTATAAATGTAAATGTTGGAATCTAAAGATTTATAAAGTATGTATGATTATTTCAATCCTTATAATAATCGCCAAAAATTGTAAGAGTCAATGTAGAACCAAAAGAGTTTGGTGTTTATTGCTTCGCCGCAATATAATAAAAAGTGTTCAGAAATTAGTAATGTTTGATAAGTAGTATGGACAGTGAAATCGTTGATTTTCCAAAATGTATGGGTGTCTGACGATAACAGATCAGTACCAGATAAATTAATATCGAATGATTTACACTATGCTCATCGGACAGAAGCTTGACATACTAGATGTATGCGTGAATTAGAAATGAAAGGCTCCGTTTGAGATGTTCAAAAAACGTAAAACAATCCATCAATTGCTCACCCAAATGTTGTTCGTGTTTCAGTCATGTAGGTCGAAACTAGTGAGAGCTACTCACCCGAACAGGGATGTCAATCCCAAATAGATCTATTTATACACTCGCGCTTCCTCAACCGGTCCTCCGGTCAAGAATTTAACAGTTCATGATAATGGGCAATGGTGGGTTATGTTACTTAGGCACATGTAAACAGGAGATGATAACCAAAAACACTTGTGTCCAATAAAAATTAACCATTGTATTCGTAAATAGCTTTGAGTACTTAAATCCATAAGTAGAAAAGAGTGTGATATAAATCAAGTAATTGAGTTTGTAATGAGTATGTAAACAATTTCGTAAACGTGTATGCAAATGAGTATGTGACAAAGTATGAAACCAAGTTTGTAATCAACCATGTAATTGTATTTGTAATGAATTGCAAAATCAAGTATGTAAACCAAGTGTGTAGAATAGTATGTAAAAGATATTGTAAACGAACATGTAAATAAGTTGTATTGAGCATGTATTCTCCCCCGAGATTTGTAAAGTAATTGTAAAACAAGTGAAAGAGGGGCTATAAACTCACATCGATGATGAAGAACGATTGGCGGGAATGCGCATATTAAGCGCCAGACAAAACGGAAAACTAAAATGACTCGACCAAGAGGTTGCGGTTATATCCTACTAGCCTAGGATAATGTACTTGGGTTTTCCGAAGAATGAGTGCATCAACGCGACACATTGATAAAAGATTTAGATTTAAAGTTGTAATAGTTTGGTGGTTGGTTAAATAAAATAAATAAATAAAAGTAAACGCAAAATGTGTAATATATTCCGTATATATTACATAATGAAAAGTGACCATGTGTATAATTCACATCGTGAATTATATAACAAGATACACAACCAAAAGAATAACTCGATGCGTATTCAGCACACGGCATGCGTTATATTTAAAAGGTGATAATTGAAATGAAATGGTCTGATTATATGATACCTTCCAAGTATTATATAAGAAATGTGATAAAATAAATGATACTAAGTAATTCGACACGCGCCCAGATATCCCCAAATGATTTAATAGAAAGTTCCCTTATACAAATAAACGCACATTATAAAGTTGTGGACTAGATAAATGAAATCTCAAAAATTATTACTTACGTTTAATTATCGGGTCATCACAATTTAATAATTTTTAAGACCCTTTCAAGATAATAAATAAAGTAGATTTGTAAAAATTTACTAAACGTAGCAGTTTATAAAAATCCCGGCATGACCTATTTGTTTATTAAAAGTTTTCCATATTAACAAAAGTTAATCATTTTCCCTCAAATCAATACATGTTGCAAACCCAAACACATCTTTTAATTGTTATTATAAACACAGAACCAGAAATAATAAATAAAATATTTATTTAACCAACACCACATTTAGATCTGGTTTAATATATAAATGTATATATGAAATCTTTTAAATGTTATTATCCGATTTTTATAAACCAACCGCTCCCTTCGCGTTCTCTATTATACCAAACAGCCCTCATGGCTATTAACACAAGCCAAACACACCCATGTTGGCTGAGAACCAAGCCAAACGCACCTTTGGTGCTGTCACGGCCAAACGCACCCTAATCTTCACAACAGCCCAAACGCACCCCTAATGGCTGTTATAACTAAAACAAACGCACCCCATGCTGCGTACATCCTAACCAACGCACCCTCACGGTGTTAACCGCCAACAAACACTCCCTTGGGCTGTCATAAATCATAAACGAACCCCCTAGCTGCTAAACCTGGATGCAACCACATCCTTGTGATATAACACCAAACGCACCCTAGTTGGCTGGAAAACCCAAATGCACCCATTTTGCTCACCACGTAAACCCACACACCCTTGTGTGGGGCTGTCGTCAGAAAAGAAGGAGGGGGAGGGTGCGACGCGCATGGGAGAGAGTGAGTATGGGGATTGGGTAGATCGGGTCACGAGTAACATTTTTGGGTTTGGCCGGAAAAGCCCGCCGGAAAAGTTTTCCGCCGGCGGCGTGGTGATGGCCGGCGGTGGCTGGCGGTCGGTGGCCGGTGGTTGGATTTAGGGGAGAGAGACACTAGGTGATGAGTGTGTGTATATATTAGAAAAAAATGAAATGAAATATTTTAAAATTTATATTTATAATAAACTTTTAAAATAAAAGTGACAAGTAGTTAATAGTTTAGGGTCAATTATATAATTATCTCTCAGGGACTAATAGTGTAAATGTTGGGCATAATTTTGTAAAATAGTGGTCCGGGACTCGTTTGAGCGACTTAACGGACGATTCAAAATACGAAACTTGCGCCATTGTTTTCCAAATTATTTTTCCGATAAAAATGAGTATTTACTTGATAGTATTTCTGTGGTATATCCTATATCATAACACGGGGTCGATTCTTGGATTTGGCTAGTTTCTAGAGAGAGAAACACTAGAGAGATTACTAAGAAGTGTGATCAAGGTTACTTGTTTTGTAAAGGCTTAACAAAAGAGAAGTGGTTTATTTTAAGTTTAAGGAATTTTAATTTGTCATGTATGTAATGTTTTTCATCTAGGATTTGTGGTTTCTAAAATGAAAAGTAAGTTAATTTTGGGTATTGGGTATAATAGTGGGTATTTTTTTGAGTATAGATGGGTATAGGTATTTCCGGGTACGCCTAAATGTATTTTATAGCGAAACGTAAACGTTTTACAAAACCGATAAAAATAAAATATGAAAAGTTAATAAATATTCTCATAATAATTATATAACACTTGCTTGACGTAAACTTTAACTTGTTTGGTGTCCGTTTACGTTGAATGTTGATTTTAGTTACGCGACTTTCCTATAAGATCATAATAAAAGCGAACGCGTAAAACTCTAAAAATAAATAGTGAAATAATTAAAGTCGTAAATGACCTGAAAATGAGAAATGTTAAATCCGGAATGTCGTTTTCCTTCAAATTGCTTTAGAGTTCGAGTCTTGAAAACGTGATTTAGCGGGTCGTTTTTGATAAGTCAACTTAGAAATTACATATATCTTTTCGATTTCAAGTTAAATCAGTTAAAATAACTTTTTGCATTTGAGAGAATGTAATAATAAATATGATTTATTATTTAAATATGTTTCGAAAAAATTACCGGTTACGCGGTAATCGTTTTTATGTGACAATAAAAGATCAAAAGTCAAAAAGTCAAGTCGGACCCGAAAGTCAAAGGGTAGCATAGTCATTTCAAAATTCTGAAATTTGCCAGTTGTTATAGTACCTACCCCTTAAAGAAATCTCGTCCCTAGATTTAATTTGTGTTAACCGATTGCGTGACCAAGAAAAGATTTAAGATTTAATAAACCAGTTCTAAACAGGACGCTGATAACTTTATTCAGCAAAATTCAGTGTTTCGACTCAATATACAAAAAAAACAAAATTGGCTAGGTTTGACCAGGATATTTAATCCATCAAAAATAGGTATCCCAAAAATGTCATTACAGATCTTATGACGGATATAAATGCGTTATAAAGGGAGTCTCTTAATAGTGAAAATATCAAAGGAGAAAGTGTAGTCGCGTGAGTATGTCTGTATAAAGTTTTAAATGTTTAAGGACGGAGTCTCGTTTCTGATATCTGTAAAAGTAAGAACTACAAAGGAATTATTAAAGTGAAGTCGAGAAGATGGGTATGTAACCAGGGGCGGACCTAGGGGTGCCCGGGGATTCACAGGAACCCGATCGATGTTGGTCGCATATTGTAAGTTTTTGTAAATATTTCCGCTTTTTTCTAAATGAACCCGGTCCCAAAATTTTGTGTCACGTAAATATTACTCCCACTAATATGTTAAACAAAAAAAGTTTATTTACCATCAAAACTAGGAAAGAGCAACAAAACCAAAAAACCGCCCCAAGAAAATCAAATCAGTTCTAAAACCGGTGGTACGGTTTTGGTTTTTCAAAACTGAAAGTTTTGGTTTGGTTATAGGTTGTATATGAAAACCCAACCCGAAAATACCAAACCGCTTTATAATGTGTCTAACATAAAACCGAAAATTCGGATATCTGAACTGTAAACTTTATCTGATGATTTCAGATATCTGAACTGAAAACTTTTATCCCAAATTTCGGATATCTGAATTGAAAAAACTTAGGTAAAATAACGTGCCTAACATGAAACCAACATAAATTTCGGATATCCAAATTTGTCATATAACTAGTTATTGACACAATTATTTAAATTAACAACAAAAAATTATTGTCGCAAATGTCTCATTTCGTATTTTCGCTTTAGTTAACAAGAAGCAATGAGACGACTCTGCTCCTTCATAATCGTATTTACCTCTTTGAAAAATCTTTATCTTTTAAATAACTTTGTCTAAATTCATGCGGTAACCGTTTGTGAAAGAGATTTCAAACTTGTAAAACATATGGCCCTCTAATGAAAAAACCGAAAACCAAACCACGAAAAACCAAAAAACCGCCCCAAGAAAATAGAACCAATTCTAAAACCTATGGTACAGGTTTGGCTTTTACAAACCAAAAGTTTTAGTTCGGTTTTAGGTTCTATATCAAAAACCCAAACCGAAAAAACCAAACTGCCCCATAATGGGTCAAACCTAAAACCGAAATTTTAGATATTTGAACTGAAAACTATTATCCAAAATTTCGAATATCTGAATTGAAAAAACTTAGGTAAAATAATGGGTCTAACATAAAACCGACAACGCAAATTTTGGATATTCAAAATTTTCATATAAATTGTTATTGAAAAATCTCTAAAATTATTTAAACTAACAACAAAAAGTCATTGTCGAAAATGTCTCATTTCATATATTCGCTTTAGTCAACAAGAAGCTATGAGGCGACTCTGATATCATCATAATCATATTTTTACGGCTTTGAAAAATCTTTATCTTTTAAATAACTTTGTCTAAATTTGGATTTTTGAAGATGGTCATTAAGGATTTAAATCATTAGGCTATAAAGGATGTCTGCAAAAACTTCTTTCACATTTGGCCATGAACGTCTTCTAAGTTCCTGCAAATATATGTATATTCATAATAACAAAATAATATAAAAATACTGTAATAAAGAAGCATAAAATGGTGACATGGGGATTGAAATTGTAACACCCCCAAAAATGTGTCGCAGCGGAAATATGTCCGGGGGAGTTACTTCATAATACAATAGCACAAGATACAAGAGAACGACCTCTAAATGTGTCGTTTGAAAAGTAATCTCGTTGATTTCTTTGAAATTGATATAGCATTTGTCCCATAATTGCATCACAATGAAAAGCTTAAAAGTAATACAACGAGATTTGATCATTTGTATGTAAGAAGAAATCCATGAATGAAATCTTGTCAAATTTAGACTCCAATGCACATCAAGTAAGCCATGCATCTAATTCACCTGAGAAAAACATGCTTAAAAGTGTCAACATTAAAGTTGGTGAGTTCATAGAGTTTTGTAAGTATAAATGTAAATGTTGGAATCCAAAGATTTATAAAGTATGTATGATTATTTCAATCCTTATAATAATCGCCAAAAATGTAAGAGTAAATGTAGAACCAAAAGAGTTTAGTGTTTATTGCTTCGCCGCAATATAATGAAAAGTGTTCAGAAATTAGTAATGTTCAATAAGTAGTATGGACAGTGAAATCGTTGATTTTCCAAAATGTATGGGTCTACTATAACAGATACAGCACCACATAAATAATATCTATTGTTGCACTAAGCTCATGACACTGAAGCTCGACATCTATGTATGCAATTTAATGCAAATAAAGGCCCGTGTAGATGTTCAAACCCGTAAACATCCAAATTGTTCCGACATGTATGCATTCGTTGTTTCAGTACAGTCGAAACTAGTGAGAGCTACTCACCCGAACAGGGATGTCAATCCCAAATAGATCTATTTATACACTCGCGCTTCCTCAACCGGTCCTCCGGTCAAGAATTTAACAGTTCATGATAATGGGCAATGGTGGGTTATGTTACTTAGGCACATGTAAACAGGAGATGATAACCGAAAACACTTGTGTCCAATAAAAATTAACCATTGTATTCGTAAATAGCTTTGAGTACTTAAATCCATAAGTAGAAAAGAGTGTGATATAAATCAAGTAATTGAGTTTGTAATGAGTATGTAAACAATTTCGTAAACGTGTATGCAAATGAGTATGTGACAAAGTATGAAACCAAGTTTGTAATCAACCATGTAATTGTGTTTGTAATGAATTGCAAAATCAAGTATGTAAACCAAGTGTGTAGAATAGTATGTAAAAGATATTGTAAACGAATATGTAAACAAGTTGTATTGAGCATGTATTCTCCCCCGAGATTTGTAAAGTAAATGTAAAACAAGTGAAAGAGGGGCTATAAACTCACATCGATGATGAAGAACGATTGGCGGGAATGTACACATTGAGTACAAGACGAAACGGAAACTGAAACGGCTCGACCAAGAAGTTGCAGCTTATCTTAACGGCTAAGTCTCACTAGCCTAGGGTAATGCGTTTGGGTTTCCCGATGAATTGTTATGTCAACGCGACACGTTGATAAAAGATTTAGATTTAAAGTTGTAATAGTTTGGTGGTTGGTTAAATAAATAAATCAAAAAGTAACGCAAAGTGTGTAATATATTCCGTATATATTACATAATGATAAACGACCAAATATATAATTCCTATCGTAAATTATATATTAAGATACCCACCCAAAAGGATAACTCGAAGCGTATATGATACACAACATGTGTGTTCCCTAAAGGATGACAATTAAACTAAAATGGTTTAATTATATAATACTTTCCAAGTATTATATAAGAAAAATAATAAAAATTAAAGAAACTAAATAATTCGACACGTTCCCGGATATCCCCAAATGATTTAATGGAAAGTTTCTTTATAAAAATGAACACACGTTTTAAATCTGCAAATTATGTTAAACGACGTTTTTAAAACTCTTACAATGGTTATGATGTTATTTTCTAGTTGCTAATTATAAAATATAAGATTATTTTATAATTTAATATATTGTTTCCTCGATGGGTTGCTAGAATATTTATCCCATTTGTAAAAGTATAGTTTCCGTTTGTTTATCCGGTTATTGATATATTACGAATTAAAAATCTTGAAATTAGATAACTTAACCCTTTTTCAATTAATACATGTTGAAATTTACTCATGTGTTCAATATATATGATTAGGCAAGATTAATTTAATACATGACACATTTATTTAACCAATGACCACCATTTAATCCGGTTTAATATTTATGAAAACTTATGATGTATTTATTTCTCGATTTATATAAATCAAGACACACTCTAAAGTTGTTTCTGCTCACCCAAACACGCCCTTATACGAGTTGCTACCCCAAACGCACCCCTTGGTGCTTCTCTTAAACCAAACGCTCCTTGTTGGCGTTAAATGCCAAACCAAACACACCCCTTGGGTGTAACTCAGCAAACCAAACGCACCTCTTATGGTTATTATCCAAACCAAACATACCCCTTATGGTTTTTATCAAAACCAAACGCACTCTACGGCGTTTCTGCCCAAACCAAACGCACCCTAACAGTTGATAAAACAAACCACACGCACTCTAGGCTGTAAAACAGCCATCTAAACGCACCCTTATATGTATATAAAGCCACACGCACCCTAAGCGATGTTGGGTCTTAAACCCAAAACCAAACGCACTCTATATGGGTGGCTGACCCGAAACCCAAAGCACCATTCGGTGCTTATTCTACAAACCAACCGCACCATAATCTGTCTCTATTAACCAAAATGCGCCCTAAGATGTTAGCTTCACAAAAGCACAAGTTTTTGGGATGTCACAGCCAGACGCACACTAAATGGTGTCGAAACACAAAAGCACCCTTGTTTGGTTGACTCATGTCCAAACCAACGCACCCTTCTGTGGTGCAACGAGACCCAAACACACCCTTCTTGGTTTGATAACAAAAACTAAACGCACCCTCGGTGACTGTTTATACAGCCAAACGCACCATTGTGGGGTTTGTTTTAGAACCAACGCACCCTTCTAGTGTATAACAAAACCACAAGCACCCACTGTTGGTGTCTGAGGAACCAAACGCGCCCGTGGTGGTGTGGTGATGGTGGTGGCTGTGGTAGTACAGCGGTGAGGAGATGGCGTGGGAGAGAGTGAGTATAAGGATCGGGTAGATCGGGTGACGAGCAACATTTTTGGGTTTGGCCGGAAAAGCCCGCCGCAAAAGTTTTCCGACGGCGGCGTGGTGATGGCTGGCGGTGGCCGGCGGTCAGTGGCCGGTGGCTGGATTTAGGGGAGAGAGAGACTAGGTGATGAGTATGTGTATATATTAGAAAAAATGAAATGAAATATTTTAAATTTTATATTTATAATAAACTTTTAAAATAAAAGTGACAAGTAGTTAATAGTTTAGGGTCAATTATATAATTATCTCACAGGGACTAATAGTGTAAATGTTGGGCATTATTTTGTAAAATAATGGTTCGGGACTCGTTTGAGCGACTTAACGGACGATTCAAAATACGAAACTTGCGCCATTGTTTTACAAATCATTTTTCTAATAAAAATGAGTATTTACTTGATAGTATTTCATAAATATTTTTATAACATTTATAAATATATCTGTTATTTATTTTGTAAACCGGTTACGCCTTGTCTGAAATAGAAAAGAAAAAATGGATTTCAACTCGAATATTCACGTTCTCAACAAACGCTTTTAATTAAATTGCTAAGTATTTTATTAAATATTTTTATTTAATAAAACGTGATAATTAAATATAATTTTATTATTTTGTGTTTCTAAAATCTTGCGAGGGCATTTCAGTCACCTTCTGACTGTTTTTGGGTCTCGATCAAAACTTAAAAGTTGTCTGAAATATCGTTTTATATCAAATTGCTTTAGGGTCCGAATCGTGAAAACGTGATTTAGTGGTTTGTTTTTGATAATTCAACCTAGGAATAACTTATATCTCCTTTAAAATTCCAAAAATTCTCGGATGATACACGAGGGAAGCAAAGACTTTGTTGTGTATTGTGATGCGTCTCTTAATGGATTTGGAGCTGTTTTGATGCAACGAGAAAAGATGATTACGTACGCCTTTAGGCAACTTAGAAAGAATGAAGAAAATTATACGACCCATGACTTGGAATTAGGAGCGGTGGTTTTTGCTCTTCGATTATGGAGACATTATTTGTACGACACTAAGTGTATGATATACACCGATCACAAAAGCCTACAATATATTTTGGATCAAAAAGAGCTAAATATGAGGCAGCGTAGATGGATTGAACTTCTGAGTGATTACGATTGTGTTATTCGTTATCACCCGGGAAAGGCGAATGTTGTCGCTGATGCGTTGAGCAGGAAGGATAAGGAACCGATTCGAGTGCGTGCTTTAGTGGTGACGGTACATAACAATTTACCCGAACAAATTCGAAATGCACAAGTTGAAGCGTGCAAGGAGGAAAATATTGGTGCCGAAGGATTTTGTGGCAAAGAGGAGCCATTTAAAGTTATATCTGATGGTACAAAATGTCTGAAAGGACGAGTATGGTTACCATTATTTGGAGGATTAAGAGGTCTAATCATGTTGGAATCTCATAAATCAAAATATTCCATTCATCCTGGGTCGGATAAAATGTACCATGATTTGAGGAAGTTATACTGGTGGCCTAATATGAAAGCTGACATTGCGACATATGTTAGTAAGTGCTTGACATGTGCTAAAGTCAAGGCTGAACACCAAAAGCCGTCAGGATTACTTCAGCAGCCAGAAATTCCTGGTTGGAAATGAGAGAGAATTACAATGGATTTCATTACAAAGCTTCCAAGAACATCATATGGATATGATTTAATTTGGGTCATTGTTGATCGATTGACTAAATCTGCTCACTTTATTCCGATGAATGAGAAGTATAAAATGGAAAGGCTTACTCGATTTCATTTGAAGGAGATTGTTTGTAGGCACGGGGTTCCCGTGTTGATTATTTCGGACCTAGACCCTCGTTTTGCATCAAGGTTTTGGAGATCTCTTTAAAAGTCATTGTGAACAAATTTAGATATGAGCACTGCTTACCATCCTGAAACTGATGGTCAGAGTGAAAGAACGATACAGGCATTAGAAGACATGTTGCGTGCTTACGTGATTGACTTTGGTAGTGGCTGGGATAAGCACTTACCTTTGGCTGAATTATCATACAATAATAGTTATCACGCTAGTATTAAAGCCGCACCTTTCGAAGCTCTATACGGAAGAAAATGTAGGTCGCCTGTATGTTAGAGTGAGGTTGGAGATGCCCAACTCACGGGACCAGAAATGATTCGCAAAATGACAGAGATGATTATGAAAATCAAGAACCGATTATTGGCTGCTCATAGTAGACAGAAAAGTTATGCGGATGTGAGACGTAAGCCTTTGGAGTTCGAAGTGGGTGACAAAGTTATGCTGAAAGTATCACTGTGGAAAGGTGTTGTTCGATTTGGAAAACGTAGGAAATTAAGTCCCCGTTATATTGGACCATTCAAGATTCTATCAAGAGTGGGTCCGGTGGCATATAAACTGGAATTACCCTGAGCGCTTCAAGGAATACACAATACATTCCATGTTTCAAACTTGAAGAAATGTTTATCGGATGAAGATCTTATTATTCCTCTTGACGAAGTAAGGATCGACGAGAAGTTGCATTTCATTGAACAACCTATCGAAATCATGGATAGGGAAGTAAAGAAACTTAAGCAAAGTCGGATCCCTATAGTCAAAGTTCGATGGAATTCGAGTCGTGGACCAGAATATACTTGGGAAAGGGAGGATCAAATGTGGAAGAAATACCCTCATCTCTTTGATTTTAATAAGAAGCGGACGACAAGATAAATTGATCTTCAGGGACAAAGATCCCTTTTTAGGGGGAAATGCTATGACAATTCGTCAATTTCAGGTCGTTATTTTATTCTCGAGTATTAATTATATTTTTCATTTTTATGTTGAGATATGAACTCACGACTAACCGGGAGAATTAGGGCTTACATTTGTAATTTACGTGACGTTTACAAAGAACCGGTGAATTCTACATTAAGCATCGACGCTTATATTTTTAAAATGTCATAGAAATAATTTTATTACATTCGTTTTTATTTTTCGTGTTACGCGCATTTTTCGTATTTCACGTAAAATCTTTACGAGAAATGTTTATAATTATTATTCGTCTTGTACTCTACGTAAATTAAATTTTTAGAAAAATTACTTGTATGATGTAAAACTATTTTTATTTTGATCGTTTTCACTTCGTGGTTCCGCCTAAACTCTCGTTATATTTTACGTTAATACCTGTTAGCCTCAAAACTACCTACCTATCTTAAAATTGATACCCTAAATGTTTAATTTTATCACTAACTAAATTCAAATTATGATGAAATCACCACAAGGGTGGCGTGGCATGATATGAACTTGTGTCTAAGACACATGTCATTGGTAATTGCATGTAATCTTCCATCTAAAAATCACTATGTCTAATACCATTTCTCATAATCTTAGTACAAAAGTCTCCTCTCTTGTTCCTCCTCCTCCCTTGCCGTGAGCTAGGACCACCACAACACCAATTCCATATAATTTTATAGATCACAAAATAACCACACTAGTAAAAATGACAACCTAGTATATTCCTTGTATTTTTGAAGTGATTGAAAGGGTTTTCAAGAAGGGTTATATACATTTTCTGGTTGAAGTTATACAAGTTTTTATCAAGTCATTTTGGTGAAGAAAAATGGTGATCAAAATTATTTTTGGGTGAAGATCAAGCTTGAAGATTGAAGCTTTGTTTTTGTTTTGATCATTCGATCATTTTCTACATTTTTCTTGTGGTAAAAATCTCATGAGTTTTGTTTATGTCTTCTTTTGATTTTCAATTGTATATGTACATGTATGATATTTGATGATCAAGTAATAAAAATGGCCATGCATGTATAGATCTAGGTTAATTATAGCTAAAATAGTCATCTAAAACAAGTGAAAAGATCATCAAAATTATGAGCTGTAATGAACAGTAGATTCTATAAAACTCAGTAGGTTTGAGGATTGATTTGATGACATGAGGTCATAGATAAATCTCTTATGTACATTGGGCAAATTGGATGATTCCAAGAAAGTAAATAATGAATGAGTTATGGTCAAAACACTAAAACTAGTCAAATCTGGACCTTGCTGTACAGATTGTGTAAAAAGTCATATTTACGGGCTGAACCAATTAAAAAGTGAAAACTATGGGTTGTAGCTAAAGTCATGTAGATTCTGAATCAATTGGATAGTCAACCAACTCTTTATGGTTTGTAAATGGCATCAAAAATGGTGAAAGTGAAATTTCAGTCCTAATTAGTAACTTGACCATTAGGTAGTAATATACCCATATGTATAAGTAATATTAAAAGAGGTATAAAAATGACTTTGAATCTGTAAAGTACACTTAATTATGAATCCAAGCATATAAATATATCAATTATACCATTTACGGTTTATAAATTATGACTATTTTCGTAAACATAAAAGTATACAAAATTTACTACTACCCGAACACTATACTATGTAAAGCGATTTTTGTAACTAAAACCCGAGGTGGTAAGGACCCACTTCTTGGGAGTTTTAAAATACTAACATACTGATAATAAAAGTATCCCGACCTCGAGAACCCGAAATTTTATAACAAGAGTCATTTATAAGCTTAAATGGGCCATAAGGCCTTATTGGACCACTAGGCCCAATGAAACAAAATGGACTTATTGGACTTAACTTTAGGCCCAATCCACTTGGACCTTACTAATGGGCTAGGACCTGGTCTTTGAGTAATAATATCAATATAATAACTTAATGGGTTTGCTTAATGGGCCTATTGGGCTTTTTGGACTAATTTAGACAATACTAGTAAAATGGCTAATAAAAACAAGTTAAAAACCTAGAAAACTTTAAGTGTGAAATAATTATATTTCAAGAGCAAGATCATCATATAAACTACATGTATACATATACTTATTTAATTTATGAATTATCATTAATTTTTATCGACTAGAAACCTAAGACCCGTTACAATTTGTATAGGTCTTGGTTGATTGATGCGCCTACCCTCGAAGTTCTTATTCATATCGCTATTCTCTTCCGACATCACTAGTGAGTTCATAGCCTCACATTTTAATACTTTAATTGTTTTATAAACCCGCGAGGGGGATAACATGCTTGTTTTTAAAAATAAAACACAAGGGATGTGGAAACCTATAGATCGTTGTAGCTCTAGTTTGTTTAGAACTTTAATCTAGGATAATGATAACATAGGCGGAATATTCAAACATAGAATCAATATTATCATAACAAGATTTTACCAAACATTCACCACAACCCCAATATTATTTGATCAAGATAATACGGTTACATCAATGAACTATAACATGAATCCTACGATTCTTGAGGCTAAACTTTATATAAATGTATACTACTAACTATACAAACGTGTACACACACACGTTTTCTTTAATCGACTCTCATATGATGAACACACACTTTTTTGGATATCTAAAACTAAGTGTCAATGATCTCTTTGTATAGGGAGAGATCATGACTTACAAAGGAAGATAATAAATACAATAAGGAAACTAAATCTTTTAATCTTTATCTTTATTCTTCTTGAGCATATCTTTTAGTATCTTCTGATATCTTCCATCTTTTGTAGAATATACTCCACCAGCTTGAAGAATCTCATAATGCTAGATTTAGTCCTTGTGTTTCATTCTTGTTTTTGTTTTGTCTTATCAACTCAAATATAATTCCCAACAATCTTCCCCTAGTTGATAATGACAAAACCAAATAAGCATAAACTTCTCCTTAAGCTAATATACGAATGAAAACATCCCCTTAAGCTACCAAGGATCTACAAGTTGCAAATCATCAAATCTTCTTCCCATTTTTTTCAATATCAAATAGGAGACTAACGTATGCAACTTTGATCTTCACAACTACAAACCAATATTACACTTCTAATTCAAGTATTCCAATGACCCAATTTTCCCTCCATTATGCACCTTAAGAAAAATAAACTTGAGCAGTAGAAACTTACACTAGCAGTAGTAACAAAGACTAGTAGTAGTAAAAACCTTCACCTCATGTAGCATATAAATGGTTAAACATTTTAACATTAAGCTTCCCCTGAAACCCATATGTTAACCATTTCTTGAATCTTTAAATTATGTAGGCTCTATATAATGATTATTGAGTAATGCTATAAGTAGTAATTTATTAAACCCAAGCAGTAGTAAAAACTCACTACTTTTTAATACTAGCAGTACTAAAAATATTGAAGGCAATACTTATAAAATGCTAGTAGTACTAAATTATTTAATACTGGCAGAACAAACATACAAAATAAACCTTGCAGCATTAACTACTTAAAAATACTCTAGCAGCATTAACTGATAATGCTAGCAGTATTAAGTATACCTTTGTTCGTCCCAAGCAGTATAAACTCGTTCTTGTAGCAGCATTAAGTTGCATTGGCAGTATTGAGTTCATATAAGCAGCAGTATTAAGTTGTAAGCCTAGCAGTACTAATATCCAACTGGCAGTATAAACTTTCAACGAGCAGTACTAAAATTATACTGGCAGTATTAACTTCTATTAGCAGTACTAAGTGTTCATTGGCAGTATTAACCTTTCTTATCTTCATTGATAGCAGAAACATGTACATAAGCAGTACTAACATACCTCCAAGCCCAAGCAGCTTTAATGTGAGCAGTACAAACTCAAATCAAGATCAAAACCCTGCTACCTTATTCTTTTGTTTTCAAACCAATCGTACCTACTACTTCTTGGAACTAAGGACGAATGAATCTTCATGACCAGATTAGGGTTTAATGAAAAACCCTAGTTTTCACCAACACGCAACAACAAGTTGACCAGATGCACCATCATCCTAGTAAAAACACATTAACAACCCCCCCCCCCCCCCCTAAAACCCGAAACTCAATCTCTTGTCATTCCTAACGATGTTGAAGAAGACAATCATGACTTAGATGTTGCACACATGAATAACAATCCGTTCTTTGGTATTCCAATTCTAGAAAACGATTTTGAAGCATCTTCTTCAGATGTTATTTCTACTGTTGTGCATACTGCTACTCCTAACTCAGAACACGTTACCAAATGGACCAAAGATCATCCTTTAGAAAACATCATCGGTGAACTCAAAAGACCTGTTTCCACAAGACTCCAACTTTATGAACAAGCCTTATTTTGTTACTACGATGCTTTTCTCTCGTCAATTGAACCAAAGACTTATAAAGACGCATTAACTCAATCATGTTGGATTTAAGCAATGCAAGAGGAGCTGAATGAATTTGAGCGTCTTGAAGTCTGGGAACTCGTTCCTCGTCCAGATAAAGTGATGGTTATTACTTTAAAATGGATCTACAAGGTGAAACTTGATGAATTAGGAGTAATTCTAAAGAACAAGGCTCGTTTGGTTGCTTGTGGTTATTGTTAAGAAGAGGAAATTGATTTTGAGGAATCCTTTGCTCTAGTGGCTAGACTTGATGCTATTCGAATTTTCCTCGCATATGCTGCCAACATGAATATTGCTGTCTACCAAATGGATGTAAAGACGGCATTCTTGAATGGTATTCTACGCGAAGAAGTTTATTTCAGCCAACCGGACAGGTTTGTGGATCAAGACAATCCGAATCATGTGTATAAGATTAAGAAGGCTCTTTATGGGTTGAAACAAGCTCCTCGCACGTGGTACGACATGTTGTCGAAGTTTCTACTTTAT
Organism: Tanacetum coccineum; assembly: GCA_026074375.1. Classification (NCBI taxonomy): domain Eukaryota; kingdom Viridiplantae; phylum Streptophyta; class Magnoliopsida; order Asterales; family Asteraceae; genus Tanacetum; species Tanacetum coccineum. The sequence continues at coordinate 55,276 of BQNB010000774.1, forward strand.
CAGGAATTCTCTAAAGGAACCGTGGATCCCACATTATTCATAAGAAGACAAGGCAAAGATCTTCTCCTGGTACAAATCTACGTTGATGATATAATCTTTGCATCTACTACACCTGAATTATGTGACCAATTTTACAAAATAATGTGTTCTTAGTTTAAGATGTTGATGATGGGCAAAATATCATGTTTCTTAGGACTACAGATTTCACAAAGTCCCAGAGGCACCTTTATAAACCCGTCTAAATATGCTCTCGAATCTTTGAAAAAATATGGTATGGAATCTAGTGACCCCGTGGATACTCCCATGGTGGAGAAATCCAAACTGGATGAAGATGCACAAGGGAAAGACGTAGATCCTACACACTATCGTGGAATGATTGACACCCTTATGTATCTTATAGCCAGTAGACCAGACCCAACATTTGCTGTATGCATGTGTGCCCGGTATCAGGCAAAGCCTACCGAAAAGCACTTACATGCTGTAAAAAGAATCTTTAAATACTACGAGGAACCGTTAATAAGGGACTCTGGTATCCAAATGATTCTTCTATTGCTCTAATAGCTTATGCATATGCTGATTACGTGGGTTGCTAAGATACTAGATGAAGTACATCTGGAAGTATGCAATTATTGGGAATCAAAAAGGCAGAAAAGCGCTGCGATATCCAATACGGAAGCTGAATATATTGCCATGTTTGGCTGTTGTGCTCAAATCTTTTGGATGAGATCACAGCTTACCGACTATGGCCTTGGATTCAATAAAATTCCAATATACTGTGATAACAAAAGCGCTATTGCCTTATGCTGCAACAACGTTCAACATTCTTGATCAAAGCATATAGACATCATATTTCACTTCATAAAAGAGCAATTTGAGAATGGAGTAGTAGAACTTTACTTTGTCAACACGGAGTATCAACTAGCGGACATCTTCACTAAAGTCCTATGCAGAGAAAGAATTGAATTTATTATCAACAAGCTAGGAATGCGAAGTTTTTACTCTGCGAAACTCTAAAAACAATTTGGCAGATGAAGCTGAAGAATGTGGTTCGGTACCTATTTCAAATATCCTGTATCATATGTATATATATATTAAAAACCATAAAAACCAAAAAGATTTTTCATTTTTCAGAAAACTTTTATAAAATCAAAATACAAAAATATAAAATATTTAAAACCAAAGAAAAAATAAAAAAATGAGAAAAATATAAAAAGAGGTAATAATGGCATGTCTTTTGAAAATCGATAACATTTACGGTCTTAGAAATGTCATTCAATAATGATACGCGGCTGTAAATGAAGTTCGAGCAGAAGTTCCAAATGTTTTCAAAACATGCCAAAAATGGCTTGCTATTATTTCAGATAGCAACCCGGTCATCATCTTAAAGGCAAGTATTTCGTTAAAAATGAAACTTGACCTCTCAACGGGAATTTATTCTCGGGTATGGTCTACTTTATGACCATGCAAAGGCTTGTGTTTACTTTGCAACACAACCCGTGCTTCCTATACTATCATGAGTGTACGTGTAAATGCACTTTTGTGTTAAAATAAGAGAAATCTTATTTCATGGTGTTTGATTTTCAAAAATAAAACATTAAGTCATCAAAAAATGCTTTTTCAGAGATATTTGACCACTCAAACAATGACTACAACTCTTTAAATAGAAAACGGGTCATTGTTTGAGGGGGAGAAAATGTCAAATATCTTCTTCATAATAAAAATGTGCTTAAAGGGAAAAAGGTTTTTAAACAATAACGGAATATCATTCTTTAAGGAAAGTTAATTAAGTTTAGCTTATGTGTGCCTTATATGTTATGTGTTTATGCCTTTAGGGAGTAAATGTGCAAATACAAGTTTTTAGGTATGTTAGTTAAAAACATTAGGGACTATGTGTGCCAATGGTTAAACTATATTTGCCTAATAAAACTTAATGGTAAAAAATAAAAGGAATAGGAAACCACAGGGGGTGAATGTGTCAAAAACCATATTTGTTTTATAACATCACCCACCCCCGTCTCTTTTCACACACAAAATACACACTTAAGAAACAACTCACCCCTCACTCGATCGTCAATCTCCAGTTCATCCTTTCAAGTTGTTTTCAAGCCTAAGGTAAAACTAAAAACCTGTTTTACACATCCCATTCATCTCATACCTTGAAAGAATTTCGATTTCCACCATTTTTGATCTCGAAGAACCCTAATTTTTAATTAGGGTTTCACAAAATCAAAAGTGTTCAAATCTTCAAATTGTTTGAGGGGTTTTGATGGTATTGGTGTGTAGAAGACTTATCTTAAACAGTTTTATGTGTGCTTAACATATGTATCAGATATGAGTGATTATGTGTACGAAAAATTAGGTTTATGAGAAATATTGTAAAAAGCTCATGGGTTTTGTGTTAGGGAGCTTAATACCACTTTCTTGAATATGTTTGTGTGTTCATATCACACCATTGTTTGTGGTTCTTTGATTGTTGTTTTGAATATTATACTCTTGCTAAGATTGCTATTCAAACATGTTTAAATGCTTCAAAACATCTTAAGTATGCAAGTTTCACATGAACCGAACAACTTGTTGTACTCTGGAACCGAACAACTGAGTACATTAAGGAACCGAACAACTATAGTTATTAGGAACCGAACAACTTAGTTGTTAGCAGGAACCGAACAACTGTAGTTAATAGGCATCGAACAACTCTATAGCTATAAGGAACCGATCAACTCATTTGTTAATAGGAACCAAACAACTCATGTGTTTTAAGGAACCAAACAACTATAGTTATTAGGAACTGAACAACTTAGTTGTTAGCAAGAACCAAACAACTATAGTTATTAGGCACCGAACAACTCTATAGCTACAAGAAACTGATCAACTCATTTGTTAATAGGAACCGAACAACTCATGTGTTTCAAGGAACCGAACAACGTGATTCTTAAGGAACCGAACAACTTGACTCTTAAGGAACCGAACAACTTGATTGTTAAGGAACCGAACAACTAGCTTGACTTTAAGGAACCGAACAACTAGTTTTTTTCCTTAGAAATCAGTCTATGTTTCAAAAGACCCAAAACACTTAAGATCAAATTTCCAATTTAAAAGGCAGTTTAATATCTTAATTAGGGAATTAGTTAAAATTGGTTAATTATTAAAAACGAAGTTAAGTTAGCTTAAGTTGTCATTTAAATAAAAAGATTTTAAAAGGTGCTAAAAGTCTTAGAGAACCCTATCCTTAAGAAATTCTAATCACGAATCAACTCAGAGTGCTCAATTGAACGGTTTCTAAAGTGCATTGTACAAACATAAAATGTATTGATCTTCTCTTAGCAGTATCATGGATAACACAAGAGCTCAGCAAAAGGCATTGGATGATGAATTAGTCATTCCTGCTAACCATCTTAAGACAGGAAAAGCAATCTCCGACTAAGCTCGAATCTCAAATCTAAGGAATCTACTCTTCAAGTGGCTTTAGATCCTCTAAAACTCACTCTATTCTACAAAGCATTTGAGATCTTTGCTGATGTACCAGAAATATACATGCAAAAGTTCTGGGTCACTATCTCCAGACATCATTCTTCACTTCGTTTCAAGTTGAATGGCAGAAGTCATATTGTTAACGTTGACAACTTCAGAGATATGCTCAAGATTTGCCCTAAACTCTAAGGCCAAAAATTTGAAGAACCCCGACTTGAAGAGGAAATTCTATCTTTCATAAGAGACCTTGGACATACTGATGAGATCAAGTTTTTATCCGATGTCAATGCAAATCACATGCATCAACCATGGAGATCATTTGCTGCCATAGTCAACAAGTGTCTAAGTGGAAAAACTACTACTCTGGAAAGTCTTCGTCTGTCACGTGCTCAAATTCTTTAGGGCATGTATCATAACAAGAAGGTTGATTATGTCTACTTGCTGTGGGAAGATTTGGTGTATCAAGTGGAGAACAAGAATTCTAAGAAGAACAATAACATGTATTATCCATGATTCACCAAAGTCATTGTCGACTACTTCATGGCAAAGGATCATGCAATACCAAGGAGAAACAAGATGTTTTGGCACTATACCAGGGATGACTTCATGTTTACCACAGTAAGAGTCATTTCTAAACATCAAGACACTCAAGTATACGGTGCTATTCTCCCTCAGCACTTGACCAACCAAGCCATGTTGGAGTCCGAAGTCTACATAACTTACCGTGCTTATGCTACTGGTGATAAGACTTCAAAACCAAAATCTACAAAGAGGAAAGCTGATTTTGAATCATCTCCCAAGACGAAGCCTACTCAAGCTTCTAAAGGAAAAAGAATCAAGACTTCGGCTAAGGGAGATAAAGCTGCCAAGATGAAGCAATCTACAACGAAGTCAAAAGGTTTAACAATGCTATCTGAGGTTGCATTATCTGAAGCTGACCAAATGAAGTTGGCAACCAAGAGAAGCAAGAAAGAATTCCACAACTCTCACATAAGTGGCTCAGGTGATGGAGTTAACATACAGTCAAAGGTTCCTGATGAGCAACAACACACCGTATCTGGTACAAATAAAGGAGCTGGTGACAAACCAGAGGTTCCCGATGTACCCGAATACAGATCAGAGAGTGAAGAAGAATCTTGGACATTCAGTCAAGGAGAGGATGATGAAGAAAATGATGAGCATGACAGTGAAGATGACAATGACAAGCATGACAGTGAAAATGACAATGATGGTGAAGATGATGATTAAGAGATTGTCAGTGGAGAACCTGAATTAGATGATGACGGAGATGATTTTGTTTACCCAAACTTGTCAACATACAAAGCAGATGATCAGGAAGAAGAAAAAGAAGACGAAAAAGAAAATGATGATGATGAAGTGTTTTCTGATCAGAAGGTTTCTACACCACCTGATTATTAACTGGCAGAAGAAGAAGAAAAGCAAGAGGATGATGATAATGTTATAGGAGGAGAACAAGAAGATGAAGAAGATGAGAAAATATACGGAGACTTGAATCTCAACCTGGATAAAAGGGATGCGGAAATGATAGATGCGACAGATGCTTAAACTAATCAAGAGACGAAAGAGGTTCACGTGACTTTGACTACTGAACCTCCAGTAGTGCAACAACTAAGCTCCTCTGTTTCATCAGATTTGGTGTCAAAATTCATTAATCCCTCTCCGGATACAGGTATCGACTTGATTTTAAATCCAAACATTCAATCAGATATTCCTGTCAATGTATTAGTTTCCGCCACTACTGAGATACCTTCTTCTGACACTATAATTCCTCAACCACCCATTCTAATAATTCAATCTCAACAACAAATACATGATTCCACAACAACAACAACTATTCTAATAACAACTTTGCCAGAAATCCCCAACTTTGCATTTCTATTTGGTTTTAAACGAAGGGTATCCTCATTAGAGACTAAACTATCTGAGCTCAAACAAACCAATCAATTTGCTGAAGCTTTATCATCTATTCCGGGCATTGTTGATAACTACCTTACGTCTAAGATGAAAGATGTAGTGAATGTGGCTGTTCAGTTACAATCTAACAAGCTCAGAGAAGAAGCTAAAGCTGAGAATGACAAATTTCTTAAACAAATAGTCTCAAACATTAAGGCCATAATCAAGGATCAGGTTAAAGCTCAAGTATCCAAGATCATGCCAAATGTTGAGAAGAATGTCACAGAATCTCTAGGAGCTAAAGTGTTGGCTAGATCATCCAATCAACCTCAGACATCTTATGCTGCAACAACATCTCTCTCAGAATTTGAGTTAAAGAAGATTCTCATCGACAAAATTGAAGAAAATAAATCAATGAACATATCAGACATTCAGAAGAATCTCTACAATACATTGATTGAATCGTACAACTCGGATAAGGACCTCTTTGCCTCATATGGTGATGTGGTGACCCTAAAGAGAGGACATGATGATCAAGACAAAGATAAAGAACCCTCCGCTGGATCCAACTGAGGGACGAAGCGAAGGAGATTAGGCAAGGAAGCGTCATCAAAAGAAGCAACTCAAAAGGAGCCCAAGTCTACAAGTTCTTCCAAAGGTGCATCCAGATCTCAACCAAAATCATCAGGCAAGTCTACTCAAGCAGAGGAGCATAGTCCAAGGGTTGATGATTTGGAAGAACTATTGTATCAAGAGTTCAACACAGGAAATGATGATGTATCGCCTGTAAAAGAGATACTAGCTGTTGATGAATGACTATGGAATCCATCAGGCTCTCAAACTCCTGATCGTGAATGGAACAAAACAAAGACTATTGATGATCGACCTCCTCAATCATGGATGACTCAGTTGGCTCAAGCTTCAGGCACACAATCCTCGTTTAATGAGTTTCTGGCTACTCCCATCGATTTCTCTACCTTTATCATGAACCAACTCAAATTAAACAATCTGACTCAAGATGTTTTGACCGGTCCAACATATGATCACATGAAAGGCACATGCAAGAGTGTAGTGGAATTAGAATACCACTTGGAAGAAGTATTCAAAGCTACCAATTTTTTAGAAAAAGAGGAATATGCAAGAAATTTTTAGTGGAATTAGAATACCACTTGGAAGAAATTTTTTTAGTTAGATTGACATAATCCTGAAGGAAGACCGTATCATGGGGAGGGATTTCAAGAATTTTTTTAGAAAAAGAGGCAAGTTTGTCCGACAACCCTATGACGACAAAAAGAACTTCCAAAAAATTAAGGAAGATAAAAAGGAAGAACGAAGATGCTTCAAGTGTGGTGATCCAAATCACTTCATTAGTGATTGCCCCAAAAACTTTTCCGGTGATCAAAAGGCATTCGTTGTCGAAAGTTGGAGCGATAGTGGAGATGACTCAAAGAAAGAAGAGATATGTCTCATGGCTCACTCAAATGAGGTATTATCCAATGATCCTTACTATAGTAGCTCATCTTTAGATAACTAATCTAGGGAAAATGAGTATGACAAACTTAGCCAAATTAGTCTTAGAATTATCAACAAAAACAAACATCTAAAGACTAAAAATGGATTGCTCAAGAAGACCATTAACGAACTTAAAACCAAGCTAGACGTATTAGAAAAAGGTAAAGAAACTACTAGCCATTGTGATGCTTGTAATTAACCTAGATTAGAAGTTAACTCTCTAAGACTAAAACTAGCTAGTTTTGAGAATAGTAGTTCATCTTTACAAAAAATGGTCAAAATGCAAAAACCGTCAAAAGACAAGTGTGGATTAGGTTACACAGAGACTATAGCTTCCCCTAGAAACACTAAAATCAAAAATCTAGGAGATCAACTTAAAAATCTCTCTGTAGAACTGGCTTGCTGGTGCCATTCATCAACAGCATCGGCCAGTTCAAACGAACAACACCGACTGTCTAATGACAGTGTAGAAAAAGGAAAAGAATTGAAAACCAATGTAGTTAAACAAAATGACTCCATTCTAATTACCAAAAAGTCTATTTTAGGTGCACCAAAAGGTAACAAACTACCACCAATTCTAAAACTTGGTCAAGGACATGGAAAAAGTAAAATCCAAACGCCCCATAAAATGACCCATAGGAGACCTAGTAGCCTATACCCCAAAAGCGATTATCGCCAAGTAAATTGGAACTATGAAACACAACATGAACAACAATTCCAACCTCCTATGTATAATCAATGGTGTCCTTTTCCTCCATTTCCATACATGGGACAACCAAACGGTATGTATAACATCTAGGTACGTCAAAAGGTGAAACTTGACCTGGATGAATGGATCCAAGATAGCGGTTGTACTAGACACATGACCGGAAACAAAGATCTCTTCTCATCCTATAAACCTTTTGATGGAGGTAACGTGTTGTTTGGTAGTAACACTAAAAGCAAGATCATCGGCAAAGGTATGATTTTTCATAACTCCCTCACCATCAATGATGTTAGTCACGTAGAAAATCTTAGTTTTATTCTTCTTAGCATAGGTCAAATTTGCGATAAAAAGTGCAAGGTCTTATTTAGTGAAACCGGTAGTGAAATAGTTAAAAGCGGCATAACCATAGGAAGGGGAATTAGGAAAAAATGGCCTTTATATTATAAAAATAGGGAACTCACCAAACGACACCCTTTGTCTAACCTCTATAGATGATACTTCGACCTTATGGCATCGAAGATTGGGTCACGCCAATATGCGACTTATACAAGCGCTATCATCTAAAAAGCTTGTTAGAAACTTACCAAAACTAAATTTTGAAAAACGTTTTTGCAACGCTTGCAATGTTGGAAAACAAGTACATAAAAGCCATAAGGCTAAAAATATTGTTTCCACTTCTAAATGTCTAGAACTTTTGCATATGGACTTGTTTGGTCTGTCGGCCATTCAAAGTTACGGAGGCAACTTTTACACTTTGGTCATTGTTGACGACTATTCAAGATACACTTAGATAATATTTTTATAACATAAAAATGAAGCTTTTGATCATTTTGAAATTATAAGTAAAAAGATTCAAAACCAAAAGGGTTGCCCCATTATTTCAATCCATATGGATCATGGTCAGGAATTTGATAATGAAGTACAATTCGGAGCTTTTTGTGATGCTAACGGCATTACTCATAATTTTTCGGCTCCACGTACTCCACATTCAAATGGGGTAGTAGAACGTAAGAATAGAACCTTACAAGAATTGAGTAGAACATTGCCTAATGAACAATTTATCCCTTAAAAGTTTTGGTGCAATGCCGTTGATACCTCCACCCTCTTTCTAATTTAGAATTTATTTAGACCTTTCCTTGGAAAAACTCCTTATGAGCTTTTCAAAGGTAGAAAGCCTAACTTAGAATACTTCAAAGTTTTTGGTAGTAAATGTTCCATTCTAAATACCAAAGACTACCTTACCAAATTCGACCCCAAATCAACCAAAGGTATTTTCTTAGGATATTCCCCTAATAGTAAAGCTTATGTAGTTCTAAATAAAGAAACCATGAAAGTCGAAGAATCTCTCAATGTCAAGTTTGATGAAACTCATCCTCCTAGTTCACCTCCTTTAGTAGATGATGACTTACTAGAAGTCGACATCATAGAAAACCAAAGAAAAGACTTAGAAGTCAAGGAAAATGAACCATTAAACAAACAAATCTCAAACATCAAAGAATCTAAAGATCATCCCTTAGAAACTGTCATAGGAAACCTTAATCAAAGAACCCTAAGATCTCAAGTTCAAAAATAACTTTCAGTACTAAGAAAGAAAATGATTTCCATGACTCCTTTCGCCTCATGAGCAAGAATAGAAATCATGAATCCTTCTCAGTACTTCCTTTAGTCTTTCCTGGAATATGGTTCATAAATCTTTGATTTGCTTTCTTTAAAATGAGTGTGTGAGGAGCTCAGATGATTCTTGAGTAGTAATCCAATTCATTATTCAAAATATGACTTGGATCACAAATTCGATCATCTTGACAATTTTGAGTTTGAGCAAGAAATCGGATATACTATTTGCTTGGAGCCCAAAAAATATCAAGTTGCCTCTCAAGATACTTCTTCTACTCCACATGATTTACCAACATAAAACATGAAAATATCTATATCCTTTTCCAAGATGAAAAGAATATGACCTTGACATCCATCTCACACATGCTATGTTGGGGTCATGTTGAATCTACTTGCTCAAATAAACCTATTCCAACTTACGCAACTTTAGAAATCTAAAATCCCTAAATACTTCCTCATTTGTGTCAAATCATTCTCTTACCTCTTAACTACATTGTTTAATACAAATAAAAAAAATGTTTTTGTAAAACTTGTCTCATGAACGTATTCATAGAAACACATGGTCAATATGTCGTTTCAAACACGTTCATTGGAGCTACATTAAAAGGAGGCTTAGAGTTTTTCTCAAAAATAAAACAATTTTTTTCTGTCTTCGAGTCGAGAAAAACTGCACCTCCAACATATCAAAACTTTACTCAAAAAACCCTATCTGCCCGTCGGCCAGTTCCATTCAAAATTCAAGCCGGTGTCCTATCTAGAATAGCACCGGTAGAACCGGCAAACATGTTCTCAGATATTATTTTACGAATTTTTCAAATTTAAAACAAAGTTTTCCCTCCTTGTCACATCACTTAGGTTCTTAGAATAGAAGTTGACCTTTAACACAATCTAATCATTAGATTTTAACCAAATTAAAAAGATGTCTACTCAAGACACAAGATCATTGCTGTTACCAGTCTCAAGATCATGGAGTTCTTTGGTTACAAACATTTAGAAGAGATTACTGTTCGAAGACAGGACGATCAGCTATAAAGGTTTTGAGAAGGCGACTTCAAAAGACTTCGTCGCCAAGACATTGAAGATATGTTACTTCTTCTTGTTCAAGGTAAGCTGACCAACCTCAATTTGGATGAACGATTTGCACTAAATGTGGCTTTAAGATTTGTACACGAGACACATTGTCATTCAAGAACGTGTGGAGGATCTACAACTGGCAGTTGAAAGCTACCAGAAGAATATAAATCTCTCAAGACCAGACTCATACCATTCAGATCTTAGAAAAATAACTCCCTACACTGCTTACCATAATATCCAAGGTATTATCTATCAAGATGACATGGACAGAATTCATTTGATGTGCACTGATGAACTTCACAAGTTTTCAGTCGACACACAACTAAACATGTTCGCTAAACACGCTCTCCAATTGGAAATTAAAGATTGCTACTAGGATTCAGATGGAGTACTTGCCAAAGAGAAAATGGAGCAAACAAGACAAGAAGAGAGCTCAGATAATGATCAATGCCATTGATAAGAAACTTAGAGATAGAAGGTTGATGCATAGTCTGGAAAAGTTTGTTGGTAGAAGACCTTACGGAGGAGACCTTCGGCTGCTACAAAGAACCATATGATTCCATCATATGATGTTCTCATCACTCAGGTCAAACATCATAAATAATATAAATTTGTGAATTTGTATATATGTAGTGTAGACTTATGGTGAAAATAAGGAGTGCCCGAGTACAAAATTTTCAAGAATTTCTTAGTAAATTTTAAAAATTTAAAATTATTATACTTCAACACTATCTTATAAACCTAAATTCAAATATAGAGGGGGGCAATTTAAGATATTCCTATTTAGATAATTGTGTATCATTTTGGTCCCCGAACATTTAATCAAATGGATATCCACAAATTATTAAAGTATTAACATTTTTGGAAAGGGAGAAAATGTGATTAAACTAAATCTAATTTGTATTGAAATGTGATTGTATTAAATGGACTCAATACACTCTAACACTTAGCATGTACTATGATTACGATGGACATGTTAAGGGGGAGCTTTTAGTGATGATGAAAAACTTTCAAAGTGTAAATCTTTTGATATGTATATCAAACACTTTGATGAAGCTTTTTAATGATTTGTCTTGAATTGTGATGGAATACCCAAAATATACCCCGACCGATGTCCTTAAATTTTATTGAGTTAATAAGGTTGGTTTTAGGCATAAGTATTTAGAATCCAATAATCCAGCCAAACTGGAGGGATCTACCTAGGGATATCCATTAGATAGTGTAAAAGTCCTTAGGTATGATACAAAAGGAGAAAAAGTAAGAATCGGGAATAATGCCGACTGAGATGGAGTTAACACTGGAATAAACCCAACAAGGTGTTAGTTATGAAGTCTCGGTAAGCATTGAAGGGGTTGAAGAATGAAAAAGAAATGTAAGGATAAAGGGTGAAAAGAAAGAAGCCCCCAAACACTTAGGCAGAAACCACGTGTCGAATAACATAAAACTGCAGAAACACAAAAGCTGTTGTTTGACATTGAAAGATAGTCATGACCCAGTGACGCTAAGCACAAAAACAGCCCTCCCAAGCCACTCAAGGTCTCTCCACAGACCTCTTGTTTTCAATTTCCTTCACGGAGATTACACGCATATCTATCAACTTTCTTTAACCTACCGAGTTAGTTGGTTATTAAAAATGTGACAATAAGTCTGCTACCAGCCTCCGATCACTAAAAAACAATGTGCAACTATTGAAGTCTAGAGCCAAAAAAAGAGATCCTCAAAATCTCAATTAGACACTTGTCAATTATGCGTGCTTAGTCCACGACAATGTGAATAACAAGATATACATTAAGAGTCCTACGCATTATCCTTATGATTTTTGAAAGAAATCATCCGAGTGAATAACCATAGTGAAGATGGGAAAATCCTGCTTGAGCAACATCAAACCAAGCTCATGGTAGTGACTTGTCGATTCTAATGAATCCCACCTTGTGTAACAACTAAAAGAAACAATGGTGCGATTCTATAAAGAATTAAACTTGTTCAGGTTATGAATTGACGATTGGAAGATGAAATTTTAGAAATGAATAACACTCCTCGAAGTGTACAACCACTTTACAAGTACACGTCGATTGTATTTTTCATCCGCATTTTTCTATTCAATAGGTGAGATTCACGTCCTTGCTGTTCACTCATACATGTGTAGTACTGCTTTGAGACACTCTACTCCGGTAATAAAGAACGGATCAGTGGCACTGCGAAACCCTGTCAAGGAAATTCTTCAAAATTTTACCTGATCACAGGCAGTATTTATACTGATCAACGAGGAACCATGGTTATTGCAACCGTATTCAATGAAGTGACAAAGACACTCTCACTCTCGTCCGTTACTTTGATTATCACTAACCTAAACCTGCAGGTACTCCCGACGATTGGTGCAGCTGATTCTCGACGAGTCACGATTCATAACCACATGCTCATACCCGACCGACAAACATAAAGACATCATGAAAGCTCAAGTACATGTTTCAAGACTTCCGCAACTCTGATACCGTACGTCTTTCTTGAAAGTGACGAAGTATTAAAGTCAAAGAATTTCAAAAAGTTTCCGTCACTCTGATACCAAACGTCTTTCTCGAAGTGATGAAGTGTTAAAGTTAAAGAATTTCAAGAAAGATGCAACATTAAAGCTTTTCAAGTCAACAAATCAAGAAAGGTATGAGCATGTCGGTCCAGAAGTCACAAGTTCAAAGTTTACAAGATGACGAAACGAGATTATGCTTGGTTGATGATCTCAAGGTGCTCAAGATCACATTTTCACATTCAAGATAAAGGAACAAGCTCAAACCCAAAGTCAATAATCACTACATCACAAATTAATGATTGAAGTTAAACGAGCTCACGACTAAAGATTAAGTATTGTATGCTAGGTTTAAATTTTATAAAATGGAGTGATCTCTCTTAGGGGGAGATTGTTAGGAATACGAAAGTGTCGGTCACTTCCATAGATAAACAGTCGTTAGCTCGTTAAGTAATTTTTGGAAACTTATATAGTTAGGTAGCTAAGGCCCATGGATAAACCCATGCAAGCCCAAGCCCACGTGCCATGTAGAAGTATTTATACACCTCTCCATGCCTTGGAGAGGTGGTTGGTTGGTTGGTTGTATTTTCACATAGTTATGCATTTCTTTTCTACTACTTTCTCTCACTAAAATACCTCCTTCCTTCCCACTTTCTCTCACTAGTTCTTGTTGTTAAAGATCACTCATATTCTTTACTTGGTATGGAGATCGTCAGGGATCCGAATGGTAATACTCTGAGGGTGTCGCAGTCCAGGTTTTACAATGGGAAGTTGGTACAGACTTTGTTGGAGGGACACTCCATACTGTCATTGGAGGGTAGTCTATTAGGGGACTACGATGTGGAAAAGAATGGCAAGTGGTCATGTATATATGCGGTTGAAAGCCAGGAGTATCAGATGGTCTGCACGAGACTTGACATAGCATCAGCAGATGTGGGTATGTTGGATAAGTTTGATCGTGGATTACAGACAGACGTACAGTTTTTTGTGGATTTTGACTACTCCATGGGAAGATCGATCACTGTCATGGGTAGATCAATCACAAGGTACGGGTTGATGATACAAGGATGTCTAAGAAGCTGAGAAGCTATGATGTTGTACATGATGGCTTTGTCGCCAACTGAAGCGGGGTATATGACACTTACGGAGGCTATAAAGGAGGCTAGTTGGATAAATGGACACTTGACAGAGTCAAGAGCTAAGCTAATGTCAGCAGCAATTTTTGCTACTGGTGTCTTGTAAAAGGTGATCCCTGTTCCGAGGTTCCAGTAATGGTTGAAGTTGTTGTGTATCGTTGAAGACTAATATGATACTAAGGTGGAAATTGGTATATGTTAGTATGCATATTAGAGATAGTATAGGGAGTAAAGAGAAAGTTTAGTCCAAGTTTAGCCCAACTAGGGATTTAATGTATATGTCGGTTCACAAATCTATATATACCATCTCATACGATGGTTTAGTTGTGGGATAAAAAAGAATCGACTGTTATCTCTTTCATAGCACAGCCGGTTTCAACTATTTAGTAGTTGGTTTTCTTCCCCCCTCATCTCTACAATAAAGAGGTGTGTGGGGGGGGGGGGGTCTTTGTACATTATTCTTTTCTTTTTTAATCAATAAACGTTTGGTTAAGGGTATTCTTTTATGCGGTTTTACTTTTATTGTCGACATATACATATTGTGCTAGCTTGTTCGTCTTCGGGTTATCGAGTTATCCGCGCTAGATTTCTGGATTGTTGGTCGTTATTCCAACAACTATCTTTTTCTTTTTTCGAGTGATACTAATCCCACTATTTCACCATTCTCTCTTCTTATTTCACTATCATCATCAATTAACAACACCATACCCATCCACCAACAATCACCATCACCACCCAACCGCCATCTCTGCCACCAAAACACCACCAGAAAACAAGACCACCTAACAACAACCACCATCAACCAATACCCGCTTGTCTTTCTACTTCTTATTTTTCGTGTTTTTCTTAAAATTTGAAAAAACAATGTTTGTAAATGTGTGTTTATCTTTCAATGTAAACAAACCCAAAAATTCCCAAATTCTACAAATATTAAAACCCTAACCCTAAAACTTCAACTTAAATCACAAATTTAAACTTCATAAATGACCAATTCACAATCAGATAACACAAACCTTACACCTAATTCTTCCAAATTAATAAAAAAATGAAAAACCTCAAATTTTATAAAAAGTTAAAACATCTAAATATTTCATTTCAATTCGAAAACTGAGCTTCATAGGGCTGAGCATATTGGACCGTCGACCGGACCGGACCGAACGTATTTCGGTCTGATCCTCGGTCCATGCTTTTTGTTACATTCGGTCTTCGGTCCGGTCTTAAAAAAACCCGATGATTATGCCTTGTAAGATCGGACCGGACCGAAGACCGAACCGGACTGGACCGACCCGGATCGGACCGTACCATTTCGGTCCGGTCCTCGGTCCGACATTTTGGACCAATTCGGTTTCGGTCCGGTCTTGGCCGGTCCGGTCCGGTTTTCGGACCGTGAGCACCCTTAGAACTTCATATTAGTTTGATGGTGGCCGTTTTGTGGCAATGGTAGTGAGGTTTGTGGTGATGGTGGCTGTTTCATGGTGGTAGTGGTGGGTGTGTTTCGCTGGTGAAAATGTTTAAGTTCATGTGTTTTGTATGAAGATAATTACTAGATCATTCTCTAAAATCATCACCGCAACGGGTAAGGATCCTGTCAAGTTGCTCATAACTTGATCAATCAAGTTGGCTCATTATTGGCCATTAGATTTAAACTAATGGCCAATAATGATCCAACTTGATTGATCAAGTTATGAGCAACTTGAAAGGATCCTTACCCCACCGCAACAACCAGAAAACAAAATAAATATAAAATTATGAGTGTGTTTGAGGAAGAAAAAAGGCGTAGAGAAAATTTTGTTGTGCACAAATTATGTTTGTTTGTATTTGTGTGTGTTTTTGTTATATATGTGTGTATGTAAGTAATTAGTCTTTAATAATAATAATAAAAGAAATAAACATAAAAAATATGAGGGTATTTTTGTTATTTCACACTAGCAAGACAAGGATAATTTAGCCACTTTATATTATTTAACCGGTCAAACTAATAGTCAACAAAAATTGGACTAAACCTGTTATGGGTCGTTGGACTTTGGAATGGATCCATAACTTTTTAAACTATTGGACTGAAACTAATATACCCGTTAAACCACAAGTACAAAAAATGTAGTTAACTCTAAAATAAAACAGCCAGACTATTATTGAATAATGCAAAGGAAGTCGTATTAGAATTTGTTCAACAATCTGGTGGGTTAGCTAACCACATTTTACTTGTATACCTTTTGTTAATATTATTGAATAACTGTGAGACAAAATCTTTGACTTTCACTAAATTTTAAGAACATGGACAGTAACTCATATGTTTTTGTGTAAAGAATAAGTTATGTTGTTGGTACTATGTCGATAGATGAGTTGAAACTATCAAAACTGATGGAAGGATTGATATGAAAGAAATTACATAGAAATGAAGGATGAGTATATGAACAGTGACGGACAAATTCCCGGGGCTTTGTTAACATCTGATGCCATGCCTGAACACATTTGTTATAAACTTATAATATCCGAGACCTGCCAAAATAGATTGTGCAAGGGCAGCCACATCAGTTGAATACGTTAAAGATCAAGACAAGTTAGTGAGAACAAGTAAAAATTAACCGGAAAGTGCGTCTCTTTGTCAAATTTTCAAAATACAAATATAAAGTTGTACAACTACTATGTTTGTATTGGCCTTTCTTATTTTTGGTTGTATGCTTATAGTTAGGCTTCTGCGTTTGTGGCATGTCACATTCGTGTAGTGGTAGTTTCAAGCATATGCTTGAGGTTAATGTGGTACTCAGCCACATTCCATTGTACTTAATCTTTTGGGAGTGATACAAATTTACCGGGTTAACCCTTTACCCAAAAAAAAAAAAAAAAAAAAAAAAAAACTACTATGTTTGTAATTTGGTTATCTGTTCATCTCAGAACTATAACTATATAGCAAACCTCTTTGTATGTTTTCGGCTTGCTTGACATAATTTTGATATAACTTTAACCAAAAAATATAAAATAAAATAAAATATTAAAAGGGATGTCTTGCATAAGGAATTTACATAGGAATGATAGGATTTTTATTATCATAATTGACCATTGCCACACTTTGTATCTAGGAAAATATTTGAACCAAATCACTGTGAGTGAAGTTGGCATGAAGGGCCGGTAGAGGATGTAAGCTACTGAGTCAAAATGGGTACAGGTTGAAACTGGCTGGTCGCGTTGGCCCATAAACATTTTTTTTCCCCTTTTACATTTGTTTGCTAAACATTTAGTCTGTTGATTATGATTTCAAAACAATTATAACCATAATCTATAGGGTAAGTAACGTCACTTGAGGAGGTGTATGCATATAAAATAGAGTGTGGACAACTTTAAATCTATTTGACTGGTTCCAACCCAAATTGACCCCTTTATAAAATTTTAAGTGAGTGGAACTTGCCACCTTTACTTATTATTTTGAGTCTATTACTTACAAGCTGATACAGCATTCTACAGTATCAGTAGGAGGTCGTAAAGCTTTAAGGGAGTACCTTTTGAAGCAAAATTAAACCTTATACTCATCGACATGAATCCATTTTGTTGAGGACCATTTGTTCCCCCTAATAACAGGGCAGCCACCTACAAAACGATAAGATGGTGATCAGATGAGAAACTGGTCATAAGCCAGATCGTTTGGAACAGTTATTTAGCTCATACACTATGCAAAATACCACTACTGGGAAAACCAATTATTGATGCAGGCCCAAGTATTGAAGAACGGGCCATTTTGTTTCTGGAGGCCCAAGATCGTGTGAAGAAAAGCCCTTTATTCAAAAGGGCATAACTTGGGCTCAGATAATCCGTTTCAGGCCCACGACCAGCCGTTTCGAAGCTTGGAACGAGGAGAACGCCGTGGTAACCAAACGTAGTTGGGTTACGGGAGTTTCGAGCCTTGAATCATTATATTTTAGGAGTTATTTACATTTTCGTGTTTTTTCGAGAATATTGGACTTTTGTTTTTAGCATAACTTTCGGCCCGTTTGTCTTTTAAGGCCCGTTTCAGTTTTGCTTTCCTATTTAATAGCTATTCAGTTCAAGAAATATAAAAAGTCCAATTTTGGCCGTTTTGCTAGATTTATCCTAATAATCGGTATTCGTGTGAATCAACGATTGTTGGAAGGTATTCGTGTGAATCAACGGGGTCGATTTGTGTTATCTCGTTTTGTTACACTACATCAATTATGGAGTACAGGTGTTACTTATTCATGGGTCAATTTGGGCCATATTTAAACCCAAACAGGTCTAACAAAAAAAGTTGGTAAAAAATGAAACAGCTCAAATGGGTTGGACGTGTCGAAATCGCCCAATGGGTATTTTTTTGACCTCATACAAAATCATAGTGGCTTTATTTGTATATTGAGATTATTATGTCAGTAATAAAAAATTGAAGTCGTGTTTGACGAATTATAATCTAAAAAAAAACATTAATAAGTGGAACAAAAAGTGTTTCTCGACCAACCCGGCACGTTTTGACCTGATTTAAGAAATTATATGTTTCAACCCAAATATTTTTAAATTAATTATCTAACGTTCCAGATCGGCCCATTTTTTCAATCTGTTATACCAAGCATAGATGAAAAATAACTCACCATGCAAACTTGAAGAGTCCAGAGATGCATCAGGACTCATGCTCCAGAAAAGCAATGCATCGCCCATTTTTGGCTTAACAGATAGCCCCTCTTTTCCACATTCAGATAACTCGTTCCACCATGGCACAGCACTAATGTTTCCCTTTGCGGAAGGAAACACTGTCTCACCCCCTTCTTCAACATCTGAACTGTAAACAAGAGCACAAATATATACTAGATCCTGAGAACACCGTTAGCATGATTTGAGCATTTAACACATAAACATTACTTACAGGTACATCAGAACAGTAGCCATTCGTTGACCCCCATTCTTGGTGTTAAACTGATCAAGGAAGTAGTCATAGTGAGGTTCGTATTTCTGTCCGACTTCATAATGTAGAACTTGCAGTCCTTCTCCATTTTCTGGACAGAAAGTGCATCAGCTTGTGTGAGTTTCAGTGACGAAGTGCATTAGACAATAACAAGTAGACGGCAGGTAAAAAAATGTAAACACTTTTATGCATTAAAAATGGACTTGGGATTTTCAACAATCAACACATTTGACATATTCCTCCTTTGCGTAATTTTTTAATTTGACCCATTGGCTTCTTGCCCCTTAAGTCTCTGAATTTGACCCATTTTGGCGTGTATCTTTTAGCAAAATTTGATTTCGGCTCATTACCCTTTTAGCTAAATTTTCAAATTTAACCCGTTTGAGGAGCAACAAAATTTAAGGCTCTAAGCCGCTCCATTCACTAGTTGATGACGCCTCTGGTAAGAAGGCATACCTACAGGCAAGAAGGTGAAATCTGCAATTCTCTTTTCAATGGCGGCGACTGTTTCATCAACCCCTCGGGCTAGAAATGTTCCAGAACTCGTACGCACCCTGAATCATATACACCACAAAACTTTAGGTAATGTAATTAACAGAGAGACGATCACAAATTACTAAAAGTGGTAATAAAAATAGTCAAAATGAGCAAAGTGAAGTATATATATGAATATATCATGAAAGGTAACAGAAAGGAAATGCATACCTACTATCTTTGCTCTTGCCAGTGTCGTTATCAACAACAGTAGACTTCTCCATATGTGGTTTAGCAAGATTAATTAGGTGCTCGCACTCGTCTTGGGACTGCCATTACAAGTTAACAAAATATATTTATATTGGTAAAATTTTGCTCAGCCGATTCTTCATTCAAGCCAAAACAAAAGAACTGATAAAGACAAATATTCGTGAGAAGGATAAAAAGATTTTTTTTTTTTTTAAAGTTCTTAAAAAATTCTGAAAAAATTCCACAAGATCGTGTATGTTGGTGCATGAAAAAGTTGTAAAGGAAGTTTTTCTAAAAGTAGATAGTTTTGCCGAAAAAAATTTATTAAAAAAAACGTTTGTGCATTAAATCGGTTTTTTGTGCATCAAAAATTCGTTTTTGTACCCAACTTCTTTTGACTTTTTGCATCAAAATTTTATTGCGCATCAAACTATAACAAGTCGAAAAATTTGTGCATCAAAATTTCTTTTTTTGCGCATTAAAAAAACGTATAAAAACTCAAAATTAGAAAAACTTCTTTTACAAAAGTTTTATGCACCAACATACCTGATTTAATGGAATTTTTTTGGAATTTTTCGAGAACTTTTTTAAAAAAAGTTTTCTTTTTATCCTTCTCACGAATATTTGTCTTTTTATTTTAACCTTCCTCTATATATATATATATATATATATATATATGTTTTGCTTAACTACGAGCAATAGACGTGACAACATTGAAGAAGTGGATATCCAATAGAAACGGGGGATAGAATTTCTCAACTCCGATCACTCAGATGGGCATGTCCATATATTATTCTTCGTTTCATTTTGGGCGTATTCCTAAAGATTTTAAACCAATTCAAAGATCTCCTATTGGCCAGTTTTAGACTGATAACTAGGTGTGTGTATGAGGATTAGAATAAGCATATAACCCTGATAGTACTCATGTGGTTTCTTATGAGAATGAAGTTAACAGCAAGGATTAGAGCGAGTGATGGGAGAAAAAGATCGTAACGTACCATCTATTAAGCACGGTTGAGAACGCTATATCTGCAATGTTGGACAAAAACTAAATGCCCCAACTAGAAATGACTAAACACAAACGTAGCGTTTATGATTCTATAAATACAAATTATAACTGCTCTGTGTGTTCCAAAATCTGTTATGCTAACGTGCTGTATCACTTACGTGACCTTGTGGAACCAAGGGGCAGTGAACATGGCACCTATGCAGGCAATACGATCTATATCATACCCATATGTGGAGTGTTGGAACCTTTTGACTAATTTTGTGCACGGGACCTTCAAGATAAAAGTTTTATGCTTCAAACCAAGTGTTTGAGGAAGTGCGTCCAGAACATTTGATTGCTCCTCTTAAACAAACAAAAGAGATGATGTTGAAGTTTTAAGCATATTCTCAAGAGAAAGAACGTGAACATCATTGGCCAATATTTGTTGTGTATCTTTATAACTCCTGTTTAGATGATGGAGTAGATAATAATCCTATTTTTTTCACAAGGCGTGACTGAAGATGGTAAGGTTCATAAAACCAAAAAAGAAAGTCCCAAGAATTTCCATAGGTATAAAGTCAAACTTGTGACTAAAGTCATACTCGAGATAGGACTTCATAATACTGATTGTAGCAGCTCCCTACATCTTAAAGCTGTATCTATTAGTCAACATTGAAAGTCAAGTCAACATTCAAACATTCAAGTCAAGTCAAGACATTTATTAGTCGAGACATTTATTATTCATTAATTTGTATTGGGCCTAAGCCCATGGTAATCATTCCAGAATGTTCTCTTGTATCCTATATATAGATATCGGATAGTTGTTATCAATAATAATCAAGGAAATCAATTAGCCTTTCAATGGAGTTTTACCAATTTTAATATGGTAATCAGAGCAAAAACCGATCCTCTCCTAATTTCTCTCTAAAAAGTCGACCCTCTCCCTAAGTTTTCTCTATATCTCTCGACTACTGTAATCTCAAATCATCTCCGATTGTATTTCAATATGTTCACATGTACCCTAGCCCAATATGTGGCCTACAAGACTAATGTTGCTCAACAGTTTACACCACAAAAGCATTACAGATTGCCGCATCCCGGTCAAGGTATACTCGGTCCTGCTCCGGCTATTTATGCATCCCAACCTACTCCTTTACCAAGTGCGTTTAGCACTATGCCGCTGCAAGACCCGACTTGGCACATGGATACAGGTGCCTCTTCTCATTTAAATTTTAATGCAAGTAATTTAAGTACCATTTTTGATAAACGCTTATTTCCATCTGTTCACGTTGGTGATGGCAAGTCTATTCCCGTCACCAACACAGGCCATAGCATTATTCCTTCCCATCATCGCCCACTTCATCTTCATAATGTTCTTGTAACCCCCAATATAATTAAAAATCTCATTTCTGTTCGTCAGTTCACTAGGGACAATAATTGTACTATTGAATTTGACGCCTTTGGTTTTTCTGTGAAGGATTACTTGACTCGTCATATCCTCCTTCGATGTGACAGCTCGAGCGATCTCTATCCAGTTACCAAGCCATCAACTTCTCCCATTGCTTTTCTCTCGACAAGTGCCTCCACGTGGCATCAACGCCTCGGACATCCGGGTGATCAAGTGCTACGTTCGCTTGTCTCTAGTCGTTTTATTTCATGTAATAAAGAAAAATCTTCACATATTTGTCACGCTTGCCAACTTGGCAAACATGTGAAGCTTCCCTTTCATAGTTCAGATTCTATTGTCGAACATTGTTTTGATATTATTCATTCTGATTTATGGACATCTCCCATTATTAGTTCTAGTGGTTTTAAATATTATGTCTTATTTCTTGATCATTTCTCTCATTTTCTATGGATTTATCCTCTTCGTTCTAAATCTGACATGTTTGATAAATTTTTGCATTTTCGCAACTATGTTAAAAATCAATTTAAATGTGAAATTAAAAACTTCCAATGTGATCATGGCGGTGAGTTCGATAATAACCGACTCCACACCCTTTTTGCCAAAAATGGCATCCAATTTAGATTCTCTTGCCCAAAAACCTCCCAACAAAATGGCAAGGCGGAGCGAATGATACGAACAATTAATAATACCATTCGTACTCTTCTCTTTCAAGCACACCTCCCCCTACCTTTTGGGTCGAAGCCCTCCATATGGCCACCTATCTCCTAAACCTTTTACCATCTACCGCAATCCATAACGATATACCTTTCACACGCCTTTTCAACAAACCACCCAATTACTCGCACCTTCGCATCTTTGGGTGTCTATGCTACCCTCATCTCCACTCACCTCATAAACTTGCCCCGCGTGCCACACCATGTATCTTTTTAGGCTATCCCGCCTATCATCGTGGTTTTCGTTGCCTTAACCTCGAGACAAACAAAATTATTCTCTCCCGACACGTCACCTTTGACGAAACACAATTCCCTTACAAATCTATGACACCTTCCTCGCCACCTTCTTACACCTTCCTCGATACTCAACGTTCACCCCTCCTCACTTCTCTTGCATCCAAACTTCCTAATCCTTCCACAAACATCCCACACCAAACGAGCATCCCAACTGCTCCACCAATTACCGATCCAACCCAAAGTCCTCCTCACACCGGCCCAAATTCACCAGGCCCAACTTTCCCCACCAACCAGCCCACTAGTCACGAACCAAACAACATTCAAACCCAAACCCAAAACAATCCGCTGCCACCACCCATATTCGATCCACCAAATCCACAAACCAATACCAACCCAGTTAATGAACCACCCCGCACTCATCCCATGATCACACGGTCTCAATCGGGTATTGTCAAACCCATCGAACGTCTTTCTCTTCACACTTCATCTCTCTCTCCTATTCCCAAATCTCCGTTTATTGCTCTAAAAGACCCTAATTGGTGTAATGCTATGTATGATGAGTATAATGCGTTAGTTAAAAATGGTACTTGGATTCTTGTTCCAAGGCCGTCTGATGTTAACTTGGTTCGATCTATGTGGTTATTTAAGCATAAATTTCATGCTGACGGTACTTTGAGTCGTTATAAGGCTCGACTTGTTGCTAACGGTAGTAATCAGCAACACGGTGTTGACTTTGATGAGACATTTAGTCCAGTTGTTAAGCCGGCCACCATTCGCACCGTTCTTAGCCTTGCTGTGTCTCGACAGTGGCCTATTCACCAACTTGATGTTAAGAATGCATTTCTTAACGGTGATTTATCTGAGACAGTGTATATGCATCAGCCCCCTGGTTTTGTTGACTCTCGTTATCCTAATCATGTATGTCTTTTGCAGAGGTCTTTGTATGGTTTGAAACAGGCACCTCGTGCTTGGTTCCAGCGGTTTGCAGGTTATGCCACTCGGGCTGGTTTTTCTCCTAGTCGGTGTGATTCTTCATTGTTTATATATACACAGGGTTCTCAGGTTGCTTATTTACTTATATATGTGGACGATATTATCCTCACAGCTTCTTCTCCAGTTCTACTTCAGCAGATTGTAGACTCTTTGCATAAAGAGTTTGATATGACCGATCTCGGGGCACTTAATTATTTTCTTGGCATCTCTGCTGTTCGTCATCCTACAGGGTTATTTTTGTCTCAGAAGAAGTATGCTCGTCAGCTTCTTGAGCGAGCTCATATGGTTAATTGTAACCCGTCTCGGACACCAATTGACACTGACTCCAAATTGGGTCCGGAAGAGGTAGGCGTTCTGTTCAGGTCTACCTTTATACGTAGTCTTGCAGGGGGCTCCAGTATCTTACCTTTACTCGCCCAGATTTGTCCTATGCAAGGTTTGTCTCTATATGCATGATCCGAGGGAGCCGCACTTTGCTGCTCTCAAACGTATCCTGCGCTATGTTCAGGGCACCCTGGAGCTTGGTCTTCAGTTATATGCTTCCGCTACTACATCTTTAGTTGGGTACACTGATGCTGATTGGGCAGGTTGCCCTTCCACCCGCAGGTCTACTTCCGGTTATTGTGTGTTTCTAGGTGATAACCTTTTGTCGTGGTCTGCTAAACGACAACACACCATCTCTCGCTCTAGTGCTGAAGCGGAATACCGGGGTGTTGCTAATGTTGTTGCAGAAACTGCATGGATTCGTAATCTCCTTCGTGAGTTACACTCTCCTTTTTTGACAGCTACTCTGGTTTACTATGATAACGTTAGTGCAGTTTATATGTCAGCCAACCCGGTTCAACACCAACGCACCAAACATATTGAGATTGATATACACTTTGTTCGTGATATGGTTAAAGCTCGGGTTCTTCATGTTCCATCTCGTTTTCAGTATGCTGATATCTTCATCAAAGGTCTTCCCTCAACTTTGTTTGAAGATTTTCGCTCCAGTTTGAGCGTACGACCTCCTCCCGCTCCAACTGCGGGGGCGTATTAGTCAACATTGAAAGTCAAGTCAACATTCAAACATTCAAGTCAAGTCAAGACGTTTATTAGTCAAGACATTTATTATTCATTAATTTATATTGGGCCTAAGCCCATAGTAATCATTCCAGAATGTTCTCTTGTATCCTATATATAGGATAGTTGTTATCAATAATAATCAAGGAAATCAATTAGCCTTTCAATGGAGTCCAATTTTAATAGTATCAAGCGGATGTGACATTAACTTACGTAACCTAAGGGTTTCAATATGATCAACTTGTTTTGCAAGTTAAGGACAAATGAACGCGTTAATATATCCTTCATTCCCTCTAGCTGACTTGATGAAGAAAACCCCTTTTGATTCAGTCAAATGCAACTCGACTAAGTGTGTTTGTACAAGTTCTCTAAATATTTCAAATGCAAGAAAAAACCATGGGAGTTGACTAAGGAAATGATATAGTGTTAACACGGAAACACGAGCTATATTCCAATGTACATCTGAACCATTTGATGCATTGCACTTAATTATACCGGTTATACACTTATACACACCCCATTAAGTTAAATCAGGATCTTGCCAACACATAAATCTCAGAGGCAGAACTCTTAGGCTTCAGTTAAAGCTCGTTCACATGCAGATATGGATTCAATTGCTGGATAGCTAGCAACTAAGTTTGTTATCTCAATTTTGTTACTATTGTCCTTTAACAATGACAAGGATAACAACAAACTAGTGTCTAATATCACTAAATCAAAGAACCATGGAATTTCATTCATCATATACAGCCAATTTAACAATCACAACTGCTACAAGCCTACAACTAAAGGCTAGTCACTGAGGCCATATGGACTGAATGGGGCGAGCTAAGTCAATTCAGTTCTATTTCATGGGCATGTAGGGATTGAAACGGTTTCTGTCATTGTTTTTCAGTAAATGCAAGACATTTACAAATAGCACACGCAAAGCACTTGGTATAATTGAATTTAACCGAGGTGAAATCCCAGAATGCCGATCTCCCCAAGGTTAACACAACTAGTCACCTAACATGTGTACTCGTGGTAGATAACTTGGAACTTGTGAGAGATGATTGCCCAAATATGTATAGTAAAACATCCGTAGAATAACACAACAGAATGTGGGTAAATGAATTTAGCTGCTCGAATCATGGTTCTTATCCTTTCTGTGTCTATGATTCAACTACAAGTGGGATTTGGGATATTATATCCTAGAAACGGTTACTCCGCTTCAAACACTTGTAGTTGAAACTGCTTATCTCCTTAAGATCCCAAATTTTGACAATGTAGTGCACACAATTAAGTTTTACTTATCCATAAGAGTGAAACTTCAACAATTCTCAAAATTTGAACTTTCACTACTATATTTTTCTGAAGTTGATTTTTCCCGACAAAAATATTGTTCGTCAACTTCTGCTATTGATGGATGAAAATTTATTTTCTGCCAAATTGAAATCTTTAGTTATGACAAGTTTAGTTAACAAACATATGCTTATGTACAATCATGTTGACTATTTGCCATTTCGAGCAGATTGTATAAGAACTCGGTCATTCTAACCTTCATCCAAACACTTAAAAACTGATAAGCAATGCTCACAAGCAATCTCCAAAACACCCTCTAAAGCAATAATATGTAATTCATTGCTGCTACTAACATTCATACCTAGAATTTTACAAGAAACACGGCAGACAGGCTACAGTTTGCCGGTGTTCGGAGGGGTCAAAAGTAACTTATTCACAATAATTCTTAGTTACAATGTGTTCTTGAGTTTTGTCATTAAAAAAAGTAAAGAAATGTAAAGTAAACACTCTTCTCCCAAAATTGGGAGGAAACACTTTACTTTAAAAAAAAAAATCTTGGAAAGTAATTAACAAAATAACAGTACATTTCTTAAGTACTACTGAATACCAGAATAAAAACTCAATCAGCATTAACAGAATAAAAAGAGATACTAACCAAGAAATTATGATAAACAACAGCTCTAGGCTCCCATGAAATTACTTCAACCCATTGATCACCTCTATCATCACTACTACATTCACCAAAAAAAAAACATTAAATCAACAAGTTCACAACAACATAATGAAACAAAAGTCAACTAAAATTGAACATACCTTTCAATAACTGAAGTATGATGCACAATTGAGTTAATCTCATGAACATTTGGTGCATCATCAGAAGAGCCTTTCGGAATTGAAATAATAACAAAAGCCAAAAGACTCAACACCAAGAATGAACATATAACAAGTATTGATAATATAATCTTTGATGATGACTTTGATGGTCTTCTTGAAGAGTATAATCTACTTTTGGAACCCATTTTTAAGAAACACAAACCAAGATTTGGAGTTTAAGGAAATGTGTTTTGAGTTTTGAATACTTTAGTTTAGTTTGTCAACGGTAGTGGGTTGTTCAGCATGTCTCATGTCAGTTTCCTTTTTTGGTTAGTTTTGTTATGGTCCTTCATCTTTGTTTGTTTCATATATTTCAAACAAAACGTGTAGTGTCTCAAGTACTCTTATACTTGCCCGAATTATTATTAGTACTATTTGAAGGGAAAGAAAACAAATAAAACTAGATTGATATTTGAAACTAGCATGGTTGGAAGTAACATGTGGTATATAGAAAGTCTTTATCGTAATGCATATTATTTTTTTTCTTGTATGATTTGATGTTATCTTTAAAATGGTTGCTTACTTATTTTTAAGTTGCATGATCACATAGCCATAAAAAACTTATTAGATAGAACGAAATGCATACATATAAATGATATCAAAATTATTATCATTGTATTTGAGTCTATCTTTATTATTATATATAATTGAATAATCGAAAAGGCAGAGCTTTGTATAAACACCGAAAGGTTGTGACCCTCTCACAATTTTATCGTTTAGGCCCCGTTTGGTTCGCGGATTTTTCAGGATTCTGGTGGAATTGAAATTTGATTCAATTTCAAAACGTGTTTGGTTGGCAAATTCTAAGAATTCATAATCTGAATTCCGCTCCTCAATGTGTTTGGTTGGCAACGGAATTGAATTTATTTCCTTAAAAATCTCACGTATGTGGAATTCAACATTCCCTAGTAAAATGAAAGGAATGTTTACGATTCATTGGAATTCAGAATTTTCATTATCAAAAATTTATTATTATTATTAATAAATCACTTTATTATTATTATTATTATTATTATTATTATTATTATTATTATTATTATTATTATTTATTTAAAAATTATATTTATTTATTTATTTAAAAATTATATTTATTTATTAATTTAAAAATTATATTTATTTATTTATTTAAAAATTATATTATTATTTAGTTATTTTCTAAAAATTATATTTATTTAAAAATATATTTAATTATTTATTTAAAATTATATTATTATTTATTATTTATTTATTTTTTAAAAATTATATTTAATTATTTATTTAAAATTATATTATTATTTTTTTATTTTCTTATTTTTTAAAAATTATATTTATTTATTATACTTTATAATTATATTTCTTAATTTATTATTATTTATTTATTATTTTTATTTATTTAAACATTTTAATTTATTTATTTTTTAATAGATCTTAGTCTATTTTTTTATTTTAAAAATTAAATTATTTTTTAAAAATTATCTTGATTTTGATTTTTTATTTTTTAAAAATTATATTATTATTATTTTTTATTTTTTTAAAAATTATATTTATTATTATTAGTATAATTATATAATTTGTTTTTTTATTTTTTCCAACCAAACACACAATAGTTTTCACAAATTCTAATTCTTTCAGATTTCAATTTATTAACATTCCAATTCTTTAACATTTCAATTCCTTAACATTTCAAATCCTCAAACACATTCCACCAAAAAACATTCTGCGAACCAAACGGGCCCTTAGTGTACTTTTTAAATATTTCATATGTAAAAATGATAGATACTCTTGGCCCTCTCACGATCAAGCTTCGCTATTGATCTTGAATAGATACTAATTTAACACTTTCATTCTATTAGAACTACAAACATAAAAATGATGTCACTTCCATTACCTTAAAACAAAATTTTAATTCTCATTTTCATATTTCTAAATTTTCACACGTCAAAAACACCTTTTATGATCAGGTGTAAGAAAGCCTAGGGACGCGTTCAAGTAAAATAGCATTTCAAACTAAAAAGTGTAGGACAACATTTTAGCCATTGGATTATTTGACTTTGACTTCATCAATGGCTCCAAAATGTATGGCAAATTCGTAAATAATACAATGATTTAAATGCTGAAACAATATGACGCAGGGTTATTTGTGTAATTTTACACACCTTGAACATGAAAGAATAGTAACTGTAACAAATTAAATGGCATAAAAAACGATAGTGACTTTCTCTTTCCAGTTCTCGCTTTCTACACCTTGTTAACAAGAGTGTATCGAAATTAAATGGGTCGACCATGATGCCGATTGGATGATTACGATGATTCTTTTTTTTCATTTAATTTGTTGTTGAATGGTATTTAGTCTAATAGTATTGCACCAAATCATGTCATGTCATGTTGTTAAAACGAGATTTGGTCTTGTTATAACACCCCGTGTTTTAGGGTTTTTTACGACGTCAACATATTCACTATTTATTTTTAGTATTGTACGCGTTTGCTTTTAAATCGTAATCGTTAAGTTAAATCGCGTAAGCTAAAAATTATCATTCAATGTAAATGTGCATCAAACAATTAAATGTTTACATCAAGCAAATGCTAAGTAATTATTTTGAGTATAATTATTAACTTTGTTCATTTTATTTTTATTGGTTACATAAAGTGATTACGTTTCGCGATAAAATAAGTTTAGGCATTCCCGGAACCACCAAAACTTTTCTACGCTTCAACAAATACCCACAATTATACCCGATACTCAAAATTTACAAAATATTATCACCTATATACATATATAACCGAATATAGGAGGAAACATACAAGTATAATATCTAAATTCAATCACACTTCCTAGATGGGATAACTTCTATTCTAGGGAACCATTAGATATTTTTACAAGACTTTCATTTATTCTTGACCAACTATCCTTAGAATTCCTCCTTGTGTCCCTTGAATAAGTCTTAGGGTATATAATGCCTAAACTAGAAGATAGAACACACACACTCTCATTCCTAAGGTGTAAACAACACAAAACTCTCTCATTTCCTTCTCTATAGGCCACGGCCAAAAACTCCACCCTAAACCATCCATACAAATTTTATTCATCAAATTTACAAGTGTTCTTACATCATATCTAAGATAACCTAAGGTGTTTAGAATGTTTGCTTTAAGGTTTACAAGTGTTAAAGCAAGAAAGTTCAAGATTAGGGTTTACTTGAAATTAGGGTTTTCAAGGTCTTGGAAGCTAGGGTTTGTAATCTAAACAAGGGTTTAGATCTTGTTGTTCATCACCATACATCATATTAAGGTTACCTAAAAACCTTAATCTCTTTACTTTTGTGATTTTATGCATATATGATGTTTATGTAGTTAATCACCATCTAAGGACTTATTTACTTGTAAAAATGGATTTTTACACTTGTTTATGGTTTGGTAAACTTTTACATATGATATATGAATGTTAATATCATGTTATAATGGATGTATAAGTATTGTACATGTGTGGTTTATATATAAAAAGTATACATAAACAAGTTACTTAAAAAGTATACTTATATAAAGTTATGGACAAATAAGTATGTAAACTTATGGATCTTGTGATTCTTGGATAAACTTTGGACAAATCAGTACTAGAGACCCTAAGGATGTAATACATGTGATATATGGTGTTGTAATGGACTTGTAACAAAATAGTTAAACTAAAAAGTTATAAAATCAAGCTTAAACATGTTTTTTATGAAAAACTTCAAAACCTGCTGTTTTGATTCGAAATTTAAAGTATATATTTTATATTTTTATAAAATAGTACGTCTCATGATGATTCCAAAAAGGTAAGAAACTCGAAAAACGAAATAATAACGAAGAAGATACGTAGTTTACAAGTTATACGTTAATTAAACGCGTTATAAAAGAAATTTTATAAAAACAAGTTATAAAATACTTCTGATATATAAAGTTTATTATTTTTCACAGATAACACTTATTTTTAGGATTCGAAAACATTTTGAATCATAATTTTTGGATCAATAACGAAGGAGTTATGAATTACGCGAGTTTATATACTTAAATGTATAAAAATACTATTAAAAAATTATATTTATAAAAGTTACTGTTCATATCAGACATTAACATTTTGAAAACATCATTAATATATTAGAACTTTTAATAACCAAGACGTCCTCGAAAAAATCACTAAAAACGGAGCTAAAACGAATAAAATACGACATTTACGGGTTTTACGATAACTAAATTTATAAAAATAAGTTTATAAACTGTAATGAACAGTAAAAACACCATTCACCAGAGGACTAAAAATATGAAAATGTAATATTTTGATAACTCGTCTTAATACGAAAGTTTGGACATAAGAAACGTAAGAAACGGGCTTAAAACGAACAAATTGCGTCGTTTTTACTATTGAGCTATTTATAAACGTTTTAACTTTATAAATATGATTTCACAAATGCTATTAGATGGTAATGTAGCTATATAGAATTGTATATGGTAGTAGTTAATCAAAGCGCTTAGTAATTATACGGCCAATATTGGATTAGGTTGCATTCGGCGTTTATCTGACGCATTTTCTGTGATATAATTGTTATCATACACACAAGGTGAGTTCATAGCCCTATGTTTTATATTTTAATGATTTACAAGTTTTGGGGTGAGAAACATATGCATGTTTTATAATTGGACGCAAGTGGACATTTTACATTACGATTACGTGTTTGCCTAAGTAGATATAACCCATCTGAGCCCATTATCAAGAACTATCAATTATTGTTGTGAGCGTGAATGTTATAAATAGATCTATTTGGGATTGACATCCCCATTCGGGTGAGTCATGCTCACTGTGCCGGTTTATCGGACAATGAACGTATACCATGTCGGAAATAGGATGTTGCGGGTTAGAACATCATCACGGGTAATGTTGGCAATTTATATTGCATTTCATACATGTCGAGCTTCAGTGTCATAAGCTTAGGAAAACGTAATTACACTTTATGATGTTTGCATCTGTTGCATTATCATGGGGAAATCTTGCGGTCCTACATTATACATTTTATAAACCTATGAATTCACTCAACAATATGTTGACGTTTTAAGCAATGTTTTTCAGGGGATCAATAAGGCACAAGGTGCAAAGGATACATTGGTGGTTTTGATTTGGATGTCATGCATTAAAGATTTTGTCGCATTACATTTTGTATATCTGTTATGGGCTAGAAATCTTTGTATTTTGAACAAGTGAACAAGTGAAGCTTCGGGCTTTTGTAACAAACAATTTGTTAAATCCAATGTATCAGTTTTAAACGGCTTTTAATGGTCGTTCTTATATATATCTTGTGTTATTGATCTATGAAGTACCACCCCCAACCCATATTCCGCTGCGACCCAATTTGGGGGTGTTACAGATTGGTATCAAGAGCCAAGGTTATAGAGAACCAGGTCAAATGTTTTTGCTGGACTATAACCGTTTTCAAACATTGCATTCATACAAAGGGATTTTCACGGGACATATATACATACACTACTTGTTGCATTAGTTGGTTAAGACTAGATGCATTTAGGATTGATATACATGTTATGGTATAAATGTATATTACTATAAGAGTCTTATATTAAATACTAATATAAGCTATTTTGGATTTTCAGATACAGTCATGTCGGATTCTGAGGATTCCACGGTTACATACACTGCTGTGTCCAGCCCATTTGCGGATTTGCCAGATATCGGATCACCGGGAGTCGATGGACCACCCGTGATGCCAGAGGACCCATATGCCTATGTGGTAGCTGCTTTTCAGGCCCCGCCATCTCCTGATTATGTGTCGGGTCCTGAGTACCCACCTTTACCAGACTTTGTTCCAAAGCCGGTTTATCCAGAGTTCATGCCACCAGAGGATGAGGTACTACCAGCTGAGTAGCAGCCCCTTCCTGCTGCTGCCTCGCCTACCGCTGATTCACCAGGCTATGTTCCTAAGTCAGATCATGAGGAGGATCCGAAGGAGGATGATGATAAGGACCCTGATGAGGATCCTGCCGATTATCCTGCCGACGGAGGAGACGATGGCGATAATGAGGATGAGTCATCCAATGATGACGAGGATGAGGATGTTGATATTGAGGAGGATGGGAAGGAGGAGGAGCACCCAGCTCCTGCCAACTCTATAGATGTTGCTTTACCAGCTGTTGATCAGGCCCCATCTGCTGAGGAGACTGAGCCATTTGAGACTGACGAGTCTGCGGCCACACCACCACCACATCTTGCATACCAGGTTACTGATAGGATATCGATCCGAGATGAGCCACCTACACCATGTTGGTCTGATACAGAGGGTGCCAGACTCCTTGTTATACCTACTCCACCACCATCACCACTTTCCCTATGGTCATCACTACTACCTCAGATTCCCTCACCACCACTACCAGTATCATCACCAGTACATGTGATATCTCCATCACCACCTGCTAGTCCTATTTGTCCGTTGGGCTATCGAGCTGCCATGATCCGGCTCAGAACTGAGGCCCTATCTACTTACCATTCACCACCGCCACATATCATACTCTCCCACACCAAAGCAGATACACCACCATCAAGTACCCCACCATCGGGGACACCACCACTTTTACCCATACCGCTATCTACTTCATCACCACCTTTGCATCTACTCTCTAGTGACCGTAGAGTAGACAGACCCGAGGTTACCTTACCGCCTCAGAAGATGTTAGGTATCGCTCTCGGTCCAAAATATGAGGTAGGAGAGAGCTAGTCTGCCCCCACTGCTAGACCTCCTGGAGGTATCAGGGCGGACTATGGTTTTGTTGCTACCATAGACAGGGAGATTATGTGGGATCTAGAGAGAGATGTCGGTTATAGGATCACTAACACTTGGGATGAGATGCTGGTAGACATGTCAGGGGCACCAGCGACTGATGACACAGAGTTGGGTCAACGGATGACAGAGTTTACCACTAGGTTTAGGCAATACACAGACGAAATCTATACGAGGTTGGATGATGAGCAGTCTGAGCGACAGCTGATGGCTAGTCGGCTCAACATGCTGTATAGGGATAGGCGTGCACATGCTTGTACTGCTAGGCTCATGAAGGCTGAGGCCAAGATGTCTTAAGAGGCTTGGGGACGATCCATGGATACGAGTAACCTTGCGCGTGCATAGGTTATGTCATTACGTACTCAGGTGGTAGCACAGCAGGCAACGATTACAGAGTTACAGGCAGCGAACCGCGGGAGACATGCAACGATTACAGAGTTGCTAGCAGCAGACCGTAGGAGACAGGCATAGTTCATTAAGGCACTAAAGCTACTAAAGAGACTTCAGACCCAGATGACAGAGTTTGAAAGACAGCAGGGACTCGCTAAAGGTCCTGCACAGCCAGATGCATCAGAGGAGGCTAGTAGCAGTTCATAGATCATGTCATGGCTAGTTATTTTGTACAACCTACTAAGTATTACGGGTAATTCCCGGCTAGTATGGCTTTAGGTTGTATATTTTATCTTGTCGTAGTGATCGTTTTGTATCTGAACCATTCATGTATGTTTTCCAATTTATATATGGAATGGTTATATTATGTCACGTCTGTAATCGAATTTATTATGAATGAATGTCAATTTAGCTTATCCATTGTTAATATTTAATTAAGTTGTATATTTCACTGTGTGTTGTAATCTCATTTTACTTATTGTATATATGTCATGTCATGGTTATGACTTTATGAAATCTAACGGGTATTATATTTTCTTGTGATTTGAAGAAAATGATACCAAAGAAAAGGACCACGAGGTTAAACCAAAAACAACAACCACAAACCCCCGCCACCACATCTGTCACTAATGCCTAGCTTCAGGCAATGATTGACCAAGGCGTTACTGCCGCTTTGGCAGCACGTAATGCTATCAGAAGCACGATGGCGAACAAAGCATAATACAGGACGGGGTGTTAGAAGAAATGAGCGAGCCACTCGTGAGTGTATTACCGACTTCATGAAGTGCCAACCTCTAAACTTCAAAGGCACAGAAGGAGTTGTCGAATTGACTCAATGGGTTGAGAAAATGGAAACTGTGTTCCGTATAAGCAACTGTTCTGTGGAAAACCAAGTCAAGTTCTCCACTTGTACTACTTAATGGGATTGCTCTAACGTGGTGGAACTCCCACGTTAGGATTGTTGGTAACGACGTTGCTTATGCCATGACTTGGACATAACTGAAAAAGAAGATGACTGACAAGTATTGCCCGAGGACCGAGATTAAGAAGCTCAAAGTCGAGCTGTGGGATTTGAAAGTGAAAGGTACCGTGTGATAGGATACAACCAACGTTTTCAGGAATTAGCATTGTTGTGTGTTAGAATGTTTCCTAAAGAATCTGACAAGATTAAGAGATATGTAGGTGGTTTGCCCGACATGATCCACGGAAGTGTAGTAGCATCAAAGCCTAAGACAATGCAAGAGGCAACTGAAATAGCACCAAATGATGATAAGGCGTATCCGCACTTTTTGACTGATCGTCAGAACGAGAATAAGACAAAAGAAGATAATAACTCAAACAACACAACACAAAACAAGAGGCGACACGACAGGGCTTTAAGCTGCTGGGACTGGTGAGAATAAGCTATACAGGGGATCTAAGGACCCCTATGCCCTAAGTGCAATTATCACCACGATGGTCCGTGTGCTCTCAAATGCCACAAGTGCAATCGAGTAGGCCATCTGGCCCAGTGACTTGCAGGAGTCCTGATAATGTCCAACACTGCTAATACCAAAGGGCATGGGGACAGGTAGAAGGCCTACTATGTTTTTTATGTGGTACCCAAGGACATTGTAAGAGGGATTATTCCAAAACTAACGAACAAAAAACAATCGAGGCAACCCAGCTGGCAATGTCAAATGCTCAGCGTAAGTGGTATGCGGTAGGTGTAACATACGAGAAATTTTGAATTTGAAGACGATTCTACCCTTTGAATTTTCGGTCTGGCTTGTCTTATAAGAACAATCATCTAATCATGTATTCAGACTCAGACCCTTAGGAAAATTTGATGTAAAACGATATTTCAGACAACTTTTTAGTTTTACCCGGGACTTGAAAACAAGCAGAAGAGGGCTAAAACAGCCCCGCAAAGTTTTGAAAACATGACACACGGGGTAAACGGACACACAAAAATATTAAATTTATTTTTTTATCATATTCTCTTAATAAATATATTAAATAAATATGTAATTAATTTTTACTATATTTCAAGCGTTATTGATAACGCGATACGGAGTTTCAAATTTCTTTTTATTTTTAACCCAAAGTCACAAAATAGTTAATAAACGTTTTAAATATAAATTAAACTTATAAAAAGTTTACGAAAATTTGTCGAGTGAATACTATTTTGACAGAAAAAATGATTTAAAAAAACAATGCGCGCATTGTTTCGCGGCTCGACTCATCCGTTAAGTCGTTCAAATGGGTCCCGAACCGAAAGTTGTAAAAACTACCTAAAATATTTACACAACTAACCCCCACCTTTTTATAACTTGTCACCATTAATTATAACTTTTAAAAACATTTATATAAATATAAAAAGTTTTACATTTCTTTTTCATTTCCATCTCTATACATACACACACATATTTCACATCTCTCTCTCCCTCCCCTCCCATGTCCGGCCACCGCCGGCGACCACCACCACAGCCGCCGGAAAAGTTTTCCGGCGAGCTTTTCCGGCCAACACCAAAAATCCTCCCCATCTCCCGATCTATCCGATCCCCACCATCACTCTCCCTCACTCGCGACTCCACACCGCCACTTGCCACCACCATCATCATACACCATCTTCATCGTCATTTACTAGCACCGAGGGTATGTTGGTTTGTGGTGACAGCCCCGAGAGGGTGCGTCGGTTCGGGTTTATAGCACCCGGAGGGTGCGTTTATTGTAACAGCAACCACAGGGGTGCGGGTTTCGGAGCAGCCACCACCGAAAGGAGTGCGTTGGGTTGGCAGCCTCAACCCATGAGGGTGCGTTCGGGTTGGGCTGTCAAAACAGTCGGGGCGTGTTTGGTTTGTTTGGACTGTCAAAACAGCCGGGGCGGGTGTTCGTGTAGGGTTAGGTTTAACAACCACTTAGGTGATGCATTTGGTTTAATAGCAACAACGTGGGGGGGGGGGGGGAGGTTGTGTCGGGTTTGGTTTTGTTTGATTTGCGTTGGGTTATAGTTTTTCACAGCAAGGTGCGTTCGGTGTGGGTTTAACACAGAATGGTGCGTTGGTTTTCGTGGAGTAACAGCAAGGGCTGTTTGGTTTGTGTCACGCGAAAAGGGTGCGTTTGTTGTGGTCTCACAGATAGTGTGCGTTTGGTTATTGCAACGACCACAAAGGGTGCGTTTGGGTTATCAGAAAAAGCACATAGGGTGCGTTTGGCTGTGTGGACAGCCTAGGAGGTGTTTGGACCTGGGTTAGTACCGATAGGAGTGCGTTTGGTTTAGTAGAAAACAAATAGGTGCGTTTGGTTGGCTGCGAAACACCCAAGGGGTGTGTTTGGTGTAGCAGCAGCTGCGTAAGGGCGTTTGGGATAGCAGAATTGCACAAGGGAGCGGTTGGTATAATAAAATTTATAATAATCGACTAATAAATATAACGCGAGACTTTATAAATTATAAAACCGGACTAAATGGTGGTTAATGGTTAAATAAATGTGTCATATATTATTTAGTCTCGCCTAATTATATATATTGACCACACGAGTAGATTGCAACACGGATTGATTTGAAAATGATTAAATTATATAAATTAAAGATTGTTAATGGTAACACTTCAATAAACGGTATTAACACGGAAAGTATACT
The DNA here is from genome assembly GCA_026074375.1 of Tanacetum coccineum. NCBI lineage: Eukaryota > Viridiplantae > Streptophyta > Magnoliopsida > Asterales > Asteraceae > Tanacetum > Tanacetum coccineum. Next base: position 93,217 of record BQNB010000774.1, read on the forward strand.
TTTAGCAAAAGGTTAATATTTTAGCAATCCGACAACGGAAACAATTTAATAGATTATAAATATTATTTTTATCTTTTATAATTGTCAACTGGAAATTAAATACATAACTGTTGTGAAAACATTAAAACATAATGTGCATGATTTATACTTTAAAACGTACGTTTACTTTTATGCTAAGAACTTTATTTACTTAAGTGGTGATTTTTCTAAAAACGTGTCGAATCATTTTGTTTAATCATTATCTCGTTCTTAAATATAAAATTTGCAAAGTATTATATATTTCAAATTATTCTTTTGATTGTTGGTCTTATTATATAATTCATCATACGAATTATATAATTGCTTTTTTTTTCTTTCATATGTAATATATACAGGATATATTACATACTCTGCTATATGATTCATCGTATGAATTACATATGCTTGTTGATTTATTTATTTAACCAACCACCAAATATTTCAACTTATATCTAAAATTTTTATCATAGTGTACGTTGGAGGTTGCTCATTCATCGGAAAACCAAATACATTATCCTAGGCTAGTGGGACTTAGCCATTAAGATTAGTTGCAACTTCTTGGTCGAGCCGTTTCAGTTCCCGTTTCGTCTTGTACTCAATGTGTACATTCCCGCTAATCGTTCTTCATCATCGATGTGAGTTTATAGCCCCTCTTTCACTTGTTTTACATTTACTTTCAAAATTCTGGGGGAGAATACATGCTAAATACAACTTGTTTACATACTCATTACGAACTTGATTACTTGATTTATATCATACTCTTTTCTACTTATGGATTTAAGTACTAAGCTATTTACAAATACAACAGTTAATTTATTATTGGGACATAAAGTGTTTTAGGTTATCATCTATGTTACGGGTTTGCCTAAGTAACGTTAACCCACCATTGCCATTATCTGAACTGTTAAATTCTTGACCGGAGGACCGGTTAAGGAAGCGCGAGTGTATAAATTGATCTATTTGGGGGGATTGAAAATCCTGTTGGGTGGAGTTCTCTCACCAGTTTCGACGTACTGAACAACGAAATGCATACATGTCGGAACAATTTGGATGTTTACGGGTTTGAACATCTGCACGGGCACCTTTTTGTGCATTAAATTGCATACATATATGTCGAGCTTCGGTGTCATGAGCTTAGTGCAACAATAGAAATTATTTTTGTGGTTACTGGATTTTTTATTAGTTAGACCTTACATTTTGGAAAATCAACGTGTTCTTGTCCATACTACTTATTTAATCATTACTAATTTCTGAACACTTTTCATGTATATTGTGGCGAAGCATTAAACACTAACTCTTTTGGTTCTACATTTACTCTTACACTTTGGTGTTTATTTCTTAAGGATTGAAATGGTCATACTTACGTTATAATTCTTTGGATTCCAACATGTACATTTATATTACAGAAACTCTATGAAATCACAACTTTAATGTTGACAATTTAAGCATGATTTTCTCAGGTGAATTAGATGCTTGGACTACTTGATATGCATTGGAGTCTACTACATTCAAATGATCAAATCTTGTTGTATTGTTTTCAAGCTTTTCATTGTGATGCAGTTATGGGACAAAATGTTAGATCAATTTCAAGAAAATCAACGAGATAACTTTTCAAACGCACCTTTAGAGGTCGTTCTCTTGTATCTTGTGCTGTTGTATTATGAAGTATCGCCCTGACATATTCCCGCTGCGACTCATTTTTAGGGGTGTTACAGTAGGCCATGCAGGGACAAACCCAGACTCCAACGTCGTGACGGGTACGTTCCTTCTAAACAACCGCTATGCTTCTATCTTATTCGATACTAGTGCCGATAGGAGTTTTGTGTCTACTGCATTTAGCTCCTAAATTGATATAATACACCAACTTGCATTAGATCACTATTATGACTTGAACTAGCTGACGGGAGAATAATTAGGTTGAACACTATCCTTAGGGGTTGTACATTAAACATCCTGAACCACCCATTCAACATAGACTTAATGCCCGTAGAACTTGGTAGTTTCGACGCTATAATTGGTATGGATTGGTTGGTAAAGTACCAAGCAATCATTGTGTGTGACGAGAAGATTGTTCGTATCCCCTAAGGAAATGAAACTCTAATCGTTCACGGTGACGGAAGCAACCGAGGAAACGAGGCTCGTCTGCATATTATCTCATACACCAAAACACAAGAATACATTCTAAAAGGATGTCCAGTCTTTTTGGCAAACATTACTACAAAGGAGACGAAAGACAAGTCGGAGAAGAAGCGACTTGAGGACGTACCGATAGTTCAGATTTTCCTGATGTATTCCCTGAGGACTTGCCGGGTCTTCCTCCGACTCGACAAGTGGAATTTCAAATCGATCTGATACCTGGTGCTGCACATGTAGCACTATAACATCCAAGAATTTTCATCAAATCAATAACTATTTTACTTTTTATCACAATTTACGGCGGAAATTTTCGCTTTATTCTTACTTATATATCTCAGTATGTCATAAACTAAGTAGATGAGGCTCTCGTAACTTATCTCTATGTCCTTCCTATCTTCATATATGTCAAGCAAAATCATATAACATGTTGAGTCAATATCATACATATCCCTTTTCAAGGTAATTATCCTTTAATGTACTATTCGCTAGGTTCTTAAACGGGCATTTAAACCAATATTAGAGCCTTTAAACCCTTAATCTCATGGAAGGGTTTAACCCCTAAAGTAAATTGAACAGCTACTAAAAATCATATGGTACAAAGCTAATATAAGATCTCATTTGAAATATAAAATCCCTTCAACTCAAAGTACAAATCTCTAAAAGCTCAATGTATAAGTCATTAAGCATGATCTCTAAAATAGCCGTTTTACCTCTGTTTTCATTCTAATTTCTTCACCATCACTTGTTTACAAGATACTACCCTTAATATACAATGTCTCTAACCCTTAATTATTCCTATTCAATAAACTTTCATACACATTTTTACTCTTAAAACCCTAATTCAAAACTCAGAAACCCTAAACCGAGCTAGTTTCTGAACCATGACCCGTTTCTTGATTTTTATCCATTGTAAACCTAAACCAATTAACTTAAAAAGTTATTAAATAACTTAATTACAAACATTCTAAATCATATTCCATTATCATTCCCACCCTTCTACCTCAATTATCATGAACGAATCCAGAAAACCCTAATTTGTACACCTAATTTATAGTTTTGACCATTTACTCATTTTAGACCATCTCATTCTCAAGTATAGCAACTAAGAGGTCATGTAAACCATAAAAATGAGTTTAAAACCTTTATCTATAATTATAACATCCTTTCTTCAACAATGTACGAGAATTACAAAGCTAGAAAACCCTAAAAGCCTTATATGAACCCTAATTCCAAGCCACGGCTTATTCTTTCAATTTCAATCTATTTTAACTTAAACCAATGACCAAACTTCATTGATAATACTTTATATAAGCCCTAGGATCTGTATTCCATCATTCCCATACACATAATTCGATATATAGCTAGAAAGCCAAAGAAACCTAAACGAGCCTATGTGAACCCGCGACCTTATTACTCATTTTTAACCCTTTTTACCCACACCACTTGCTAACTGTTTATTATATACTTATGATTACAAACTTAAGATCATATTTTAATCACTTCTGATTAATGTATGTGAAATATAAGCCATAAAACATGAATTCGAACCCTCTATGAGCTACAATATGAACCCGGATATCTATTCTTTTGCAATATTGACCAATATTTTAACGGATTTTCCTTTGCAAAATTAAGTTACCACTGCATCCTAGTTGCTTATCAGCTACTACAAAAAAATATCTTCATTTAGTTTTGATTAAAAAGCTTCACAGTGTGCTTCTTGTTCTTTATTTTTTAAGTCATGGCACCACAAGGACTCCTAAACACCACTTCAATTAGTTCCTAGCCTTAACAATCACATATAGCTCTCTAGTCACCCTCTAGGCCCTTCCACACGTCCATTGAACAAATCCTAAGTGTTCTTAACTTTTGCCTTCAAACTAATATAAATAGGAACCTAAATCACTTCATTTTACTCATCCCCCACTTCCTCCTCTATAACCTTTTAGAAGAAATCATTTTCTCTAATGTTCCTAAGTGTCTTAATAAGTCTCAAGTTTAGATTGGAAGCAAATAGAAAAACCATAGAAACGAAGCCGGGAGTCGTTATTCTAGGGCGTACGAAGCCAAAAGTCCCGTTTGACCCGTTTCCAAGTATAAGCTCAAACAGGTTCTCTAAGCTTATGTTCTGCTGTCATATATGTCATATTTCATATGTTCTTGCTATAAATCATAATATAAAGCTTTGAACTCAAAAACCTAAGTGTTATACCTTTTTGATCCAAAAAACCGTACACCTGAAACCCTAATTCATGTTTTTACTTAAACTATGAGCTTAACTTGTAAAAACTATTGTTATTAATCTTATCCTAATAAGCTTATATATGTTAAAATAAGTGCTTAGAATAATTCATGAAAGAATTTAATCTTAAAACCCGCACGTTTTCATTTTAAATAACCCTTATTTGACCAGTTATACTGTCGCTTAACGAATCGTTAAATTAAACTTGTGTTATGTTAAAAATTCATATTTTAGTTTATTATAAACTTATAAATAGTCTCTATTGAAATGTTAAACTAAGCTTGCATGGCAATTTGGACATGTTTTGTAATTATAATCCATGCAAGGGGTATATATCGTAAATTTCAGAAACTTATAACTAAAAGGACTAAAAGTGTCATTTTATCAAAGTTATAACTATAGGGGTCTATTATGTCACTTTCAAAGTCATGGTTTTACCCCTTTTGGAGTATATCTTTCAATGTTGATGAAGGGACCAAAGTCGTAAAAATGCAAACCCCAGGGGTCTACTTAAAATTTCCTAACCCTAGGTTCTAAATGTAACATTTTGAAAAGTATAAAAAAAACACATTTCAAAAACATTTACCAGGACATACTTTAATTAAGCTTGACATGCTTAACTGTCCAGTATTGAATAAAACGCTTAAAACCGATCATCCGGAAGCTATATTGTACCACAATACTAGGGAGCTTCATATTAAGAGGTTTCATCTTGGTATTATGTTCTGACTGAGTTGTTGGGTTTACGATTTAAAGTGCCCTAGCTCCTCAAACATTTATTGACTGGACTTTGAATTATGATGGCACACGAACGGTGATACAATAATTCCAAACTCCTCAATCAAACTCATAACTCTTAAAACTAAAGTTCTAGAGTACAATCTTCCTAAGACTCAACATATTTACTCAGGTTGCATGACGTGGCTGTTTACTATCATTTTACTATATCAACATTCCCTGGTTAAGATTGTGATATGGTCGTCAGCTTTCATTTTAGAATATTTTATTACATCTTCCTACCAGGTGAAGTTCATTAGAACCTCGCATTACTTATTTACTGTTTTTTATAAACCCGCGAGGGGATACATGATTGTTACAACTCTTTTAATTACTCGTTTATCTTATTACAATGTGATTACTTTTCAAAGTACTTAATGAATTCCATTACCCCATGTTTTATCTGTTCAATACTTTATAAACCTGTGGTACACTGATATAAACTTGAATGCAAAGTGTTTTCTAAATGTATGTTATCCAGATATATTATGGCACTAAGTTAGCTTCCTAGTGCCTTTATTTCCATTCATGATATCATTTACTCCTCGTACTTGCATGCGACGTGAACGCGAATATTGTGAATAAGATTTAATTGGGGGTGACGGCTCCCGTTGGTATACCCATGCTTGGGGTAGCCAAACGCACTATATTTGTCCTAATAGGTAACCTTGGCAAGTTATCTTTTCCACGGGGACATCTGTCCCTAACCAATATCACTACGGTGATTTCCATGTTAATGTATTGATGTCATGAGCTTAGCTGCAATAATAATGTTACCCTGATTTTCCATAAAAATTGTATTCGTTACAATTATTACCATTATAATGACTTGCATTCAACCATATAATATTCAACTGTTTTCCATGATAATACTGTTCTTTATAATAATACTGATCTCCATGATAATTATCCCAGTAATGCCAATATTTCCTATTATAACTTTGTATTTCAAACTATTACTTTGCAAACTATGAATTTAAACTCAACCTTGTGTTGACTTTTTTTAGGATGTTTATCTCAGGTTATTATGGCAATATACGGCACGGAGTGGAATGGACTCAAGTTGGTTGAACTTTTATACATTCAAACATGATGTTTTTAGATTTTGGGGACCTGCATTTTTTATAATCTCTGATTATAATGAATGAATAACTAAATTTTTCCATCAACGTCTCTTTTTAAAGTTGGTTTCTTGATTATGATTGTTGTATCCATGAAGTATGACCCAGATTAGCTTCCGCTTACTATATTGTAAAATTGGGGTGTTATAGAATTTGGTATCAGTGTCATGGTTTATAGAGCACAAAGGTCAAAACCTTTAACTAAACCACATTTCATTTTAGCCATCAAAGTTCTCTGTGCCACTACAATTCCGGAACAATGTATGTAAAGATACTATCTATTATTATATTACTATAAATAACACTTATGTGTTATTTACAAATTGGGTTGTTATCATGAACGTTGTTTTACCCCAATCGCTTAATTCGATCTTGAGGATGCTTTTTCCTCTATGAATTTTCTTAACTATACTTCGGTCCTCAGGATTATTTCCCAGCTTCAGAGGGAAGCAGTTCTTTTAACTCTTCGGAAAACTCTACAGATAATATGATCCCACCAGTATTCTCATCTTTCTACAATAATCCTTGTTTGAAGGACGGTTGGATGATGCACAGACTGTTAGGAATTATTCATTCCTGACTTAGTACCGTTAGTGATAATAGTTAGTACCGATAGTTATAATTAGTACTGACAGTACAAAGTGTTAAGTACTGATCAGTTAGTTAGTACCGTTAGTAGAAAATAGTTAGTACCGTTTAAGAAATATGTATGAGATATTATAGGAAAATATATGTATTATCTTTTACGCATTTTGTAAGCCTATTAGGGTTTATCCTTAGTCTATAAAAGGATCCCTCACGGCATAGTTAGACATGAGTTCAATAATTAGTAATCTGTAATCACTTGAAGCAGATTAATAGAAATCAAGTTTAGTATTCATTGTTCTTTGGTATGTGCTTAATTACACATACCTTTTTCCATTAAAAACGGACTTAAATGACCAAAACAGACGAAAACTGCCAAATATATGTTTGTTTTGCATTTGTGTTGTGCAGGAAACGGATATCTCACAAAAGGACGAAAAACAAAGCCAAAAACGACAAAACTAAGCACGGAATGGAAAAGTGTGAGAAGACGAAGTAAAATCAAAGCCAAAGAGTAAATCAAGCCAAAAAGTCAACAGAGAAGTCAAATAGTCAAAGTCAAAGTCAAACCCGACAGAGTCAAAGTCAGCTCTGAGAAACTGAAGCAGAAAATACAACTTGAGGGACCAAAAATGCCAAATCCCTAAGTGTATTACAAGAAGAAAAAGACTACAAGGGTGGAATTTGCAATTAATTCAAAATACAAGTAGAGGGACATAATCTGCCAAGTCCCCATACTTGTATTACACAAGGACTATGTTTGCAAAAGACATATATGAGTTGAGGGGGCTTTCTTGCCAAACCCTCAAACTCATTTAACCACAAGGACCATGGATGCAAAACTCCTATACGACTTGGGGGACCTAATTTGCCAAACACCCAAGCAAATTTCCCTGTCCCTTATAATACTCTTTCCCGCCATTCCCAAAACCCAAGTACTGTACATCTTTTACCTTTCCATCCTTTTACCCTGCAACCCCATTAAACCCTGGATAATCCCTCTCCTCCCCCTCCACTAAACTCACCCCAGCTATAAGATTGCCAAGTTGGCAATCCCACCACTCCCCAAGCTTAATTCGATGGCTTAGATGGACTCAAAAGAAGCACAAGTTGATTTGGATGGCTAAGATTAGCTTTTGGAAGACTCTCACACAACTAACACACCCTTTGAAGCTCTCACAAGAAAAGCACAGCTGCAAGACCAAGAAAAGAAGAATTCGGCTATAAATAGGACCATTTTGTAAGCCTTAAGGGCATCTTAGCTTAATCTTAGTCTACTTGTAATTTTCATTAAGTCATTTTACTTATTTTCAGCTTATTAAGCTTTTTCTTTCAGCATTGTATCAATTTTAAAGTTTAATGAAATTTTGAGGTATTTAAGTTAGATTTCAATCTTTAAACTCCAAGTGTTAAGTTGTTAAATTGTGTTAAAGTGAGGTTAAAAAGCTCTTAGAATAGCTTATTTATAAGCTTTCTTCACTGAGTAAACTAAAAAGTTAAGTAGAAAATTCAAAAATAAAAAAAAAGTCCACCCTCAATTACCACAGCTTACTTTTTGGAAGATAAGCCAATTATGGAAGGGCTTATGGACACCACCAGCTTATCTTTGATAAGCTGGAGCTTGTAGACAGAGCTCTAATGAGCATTGATAGCTTTGTTTAGGGCTAAAGCTTTGGTAAGACCTTTTTCCTTCAATTTAAGCTAATTTCCTGCATTTGCTTATTTTTCAGCTTATTTGTGCTTATGTTCCTTTTCAATATGCTTATTTATGTTTAATATTGATGTATGAATGCTTACCTTTAAGACCCTTGGCCTCATTAACCCTAAATCAGTTTAAAAGGCTTAAGTCAGAAATTAAAGGGGTGTTTGGGACAATGGTTAAAATGGGTCAAATGGGGTTATGGCATGGGTTGGGCAATCAAGTCAGTTTGTAGTAGCTTAATGTAGGTCTATCAAGCAGTTTAAATTAGTTTTTATAAGAAAAATCCAAAAAACCAAGTCCAAATTAGTGATGCTTTGAATCTGTTGGTATTTAGCTTTTTAGATTAGCTTATTTTTTATTGGTAGTTTAAAATGGCTTTTAGACCTTGTTTGTAAGTCATTTTTAAGTGTTATTATGCATTAGGTAAGTGTAGGCATAATGTGCATTTGTGTTTTGAGTTTTAACCAAAAATTTGTCAAGTTAACTTAATTGTGTAACTGTCACTTTTTAAGCTCAATTTTGGATAAGCCAAAGGAATTCTCAGGTTCTAATTTTTCTTGCTCAAGCTCATTTTGAGCCACTTTTAGTCTGTTTCAAGTTGGCAATTGGTTCTGAGCTTATTTTGAAGCTTATTTGGTGGATGCAAAAAGCCTCTTGGCTGTTTTGCAAAAATTTCTCCCCTGGTGCAAAACCCTTACTTTAAGCCATTCTTTCTCAGCTTATTTGTGTAAATAAGCTTGAGTCTTTTGCTTTTCTAGGTAGTTGATAAGCCATTTTACAAGCCCCTAGAAGCCCAAGCCTTAAGACACCTTCTAGGTGGCTTATTTTTAAGCCAAAAGTGCCCTTTGGGCTGTTTTGCTTTGGAAAATTCCCCTGGTGCTGAGAAGCTCAAAAAGCCCATTTTTGGCTTATTTGTTGCTTTTTAACTGTTACTTTTTGTTGTTAAAAGCTTATTAGGTGTGCTTATTAGCCTGTGATTGCTTGTTTGTTCACTTGAGTAGCTTATTGTGTCTATAAGCCAAAAATAAAAAAAACCTTGTGCCTTTAATTGCAAGCAATCTGTCTGTTTGTTTTTGCTTATAAGTGTGCTTATTGGTGTTTCAAACCCCAAAATAAGTGAGGCTTATTGAAGCTTATTGGCAAATCACTAAGGTTGTGGGCCCTACTTGGCCTCAAAAACAGCTTAAGGGGCTTAAAATTGAGCCCCAAAAGCTGTCCCATCTATTTGCAAAACAGTCAAAAGCCCAATTGGCTTATTTGAGCTTATGGCTTAGTCATTTTGCTTATTTTTAGTTGCATTAGGTAAGATAAGTTAGTTTAGAAAGCTTTTTAGGAAATTTAGTTTATTTTGAGCTTATTTCATAATCTGCCAAGCCACAAGGTCCCCTGGTGCAAAAGACAGTTTTGACAGCCTCTTTAAGCTGTCATTAAGCTCACCATTTTCTTTTCTTTTTGCATTTTTGGGTAGCTTTAGGGTGTGCTTTAAGCCCATATAAGCTCAGACATTGGGTCCACTTTAAGGGACTTATAAAATAAGCCCTAAAAGTGCCCCAAGGGCCTTTTTGGCCTGCAGCCCAAAGCCCTTGGCTTATTTGCTTATTCTGCTTATTTGTTTGTTTTAACTGGCTTATATTTGGTTGCATTAGCTTATTAGTGTTAGCTTAATCTTAGGATAGCTTATTTTAGTTGTTTTGCAGCTTATTTAGGTCAAAAGTCCATAACTTAGCTTTTTTTTTTTACTTAGAGTAAAAAAGGTGTTCTGCCATCATTTTGGCTTATTTTCGGGCTTATTATAGCTTTTCAAAAAAAAATTCTAAGTTTTAAAAGTGCTATGTTTAGTCATTCTTCAACTTTGTTAAAAAAGTTTTCAAAAAAAAAAAGGGGAATGTGGGAGTCAGGGGTGAGCATGACTGACCCCCGACCTCTACACTCTCACCCTTTAAACATAGCACACATTACCGCTGCGCCCTTGGGTCCTTTTCTGTTAGCCCTTGGGCGCTTTTGGTATTTAAGGGGGATTTGGCCCATGTTGCCTTTTAAGTGTTTGGCTTATTTCTTGGCTTAATTGAATAAGCTGGTTTCCAGCTTATTATATCCTAGGCCCTTAACATTTTAGACTATTTTGTGTAATTTTTAGAATTTTTTATAAACTTTTGTATTTATTATAATTTATTTTCATAAAAACTTTATAAAAATACATAAAAAATATAAATATTAATCAGACAAAGATAAAACTTTTTTTTAAAAAATTTTTCTTTTTTATTTTTTTTATAGGAAACAAATGTTAAATGTTTAGTAGGTCTCATTTTTCAAAATTCAGTTTCTAAAGAACGGGATGTGTAGTCTTGTTGACTCGTCTTAGGGTCAAAGATACCTCCGTTTTTAGTCTAGTTTTTTTTGAAACTTCGTTATTTTGTCATTTAGGAATCAATTTTCCAGCTTTTTATCAAGATTTGTTTAGGGTTTAATTTGCAAAATTTAGGTTTTTAGCCCTCGTTTTTCGTGCCCGTTTTAGGTTTTAAGTTATATAGCTTTAGATTTTATAGGTTATATCTATTCGTTTGGTATATTTAATTGGTAGAAATAGAAAACCCATCATAACCTTGTCATATTCAAACATCAATCATCAATCCGTCATTCGATTTTCCATTCAAGCCTCGTTGGGACATAACGACCCGGGAACTCATACTTCCGGTTTCATATATATTTTATTTAGTGAATTTTGACTTCTTGCCTTGGTCAAAGGTAATTGGTTGAGTGTTTGCTTATATTATATATATATATATATTATTGACGAACCAAAGCCCACACAAATAAGCTGTTTTTAAGCAAACTAAGCACTAAAATAAGCATTTTAGACTTGGATATAAGCAGATTTATTTATAAGACCAGAATAAGCACACTAACAAAGCTGATAAATTAATAAAGACTGAAAAAGTTGTTTTGACTTTTTAGACTCAGATAAGTTGTTTTAACTTTTTAGACTCAGTTAAGCTATTTTGACGAATAAGCAGGACTTAAGTACTGTAACGACTAGATACAAATAAAAGCTAAGAGAGAAAAAAGGGAAAAAAAAAAAGATAAAGGAAAAAGGAAAAAAAAACCGAAAAATTGGACGAATTAGCATAAAACCGAAACGCTAAGCACTAATTAAGCCAAATAATCGACTGAATAAGCAATAAGCACTAGAAATAAGCTGAAAACAAGTTGATAAGCACGGAAACGAATAAGCTAATATACAGTCTGAATACGCACGAATTAAGCTAAAATAAACTTCAAAATAAGCAATAAGCCGTCAGAATAAGCTGATAAGCACAAATAAGCACAAATAAGCAAATTCTCGATCTCACAAACATGATCAAACACTAAAATAAGCACTAATCTGCAATCACTGGCTCTTGATACCACATATTAAGCAATTAGATCTTGATTGATAGACTCGTGTGTATGAATTAAAGTGTGTTTAGTGTGTGTGTTTCTAGAGAGAGAAAATGTGTAACTTGCCTTTTGATTAAGTGAAATTGTTACAACTAACCATGGCATAAATACATTCCCTAATTATAGCCATCTTGGTTACTAAACTTTCCTAACTTAACAAAAATAGTCCCTCCACTTTTACAATAGTGCTAAGTAGATTATTTCTTTATTTCTAACAGTAAGCCTACGGGGTCACACACATATACACTTAGATATCATTCTATTAGTATACATAATAATATAATTGTATATTTATTATATATATTGATATACTAACGGCAGAATACTAAACAGTAATTAATTAGTTTGTTTACGAATAATTAACTATAAGGCTTTATAATTAATGTGTAATTAAATGTAATTATACATAATAATTGGAAAAGTCAAAAAGTCAACCCAAAGCGGTTGTTTGTGGGTTTCGACCAGCCTAAGGCCCAAGGGGGGAAGGAGTAGGTTTTGTGATAGCTTTGGCCCTAAGCTAGCGTAATTAGGGATGCCTTAATTCTTTTAGTATAAATAGAGGGGGTCCTTAGATCATTCCATTCATCCCTCTCTTCTCTTCCTCTCTTGTTGGTCGAACAAAACAAACACCCCACAAAGGGAGTTTGAGCTTTGATTAGCATTCTAGTATTCTTTGCTCGTTGGTTGGTGAACTAGCATTTAGGTGATATTGTATAATGAGGTTGCTTACTTTAGCAACTAGAAGGGCTTCGGTTTCGCACGGTTTAATACACGTGCGTATTTTCAAGAAGCTGTAGTTTTTTCATAACTTGCTTGCTATAAGGTATGATACTCGTTTACATTTTTATGTTAATTATAGTTGCTATATGTGTTTATATTCCGCTGCGTAGCTCGTAGAATATTATGTGTAATATTAGGTTATTAGATAACCAATTCCAACATATGTTACCCATAACATAATTAGTGGGTGATCATCTTAAATTAGTGGGCATATATCTCATGGGATTTTATAGATGCCACGAAAATACCCTTGAATTTGGTCATGGGTAATTAGTAGGGAAAAATTCTCGGAAGCACATTTGTGTCCAAATCCGAGTGTAAATAATATAAGTTTACCCAACTAATTCATGGAAAAATTCATGACAAAATTACTCGTCATGGAGTATGTGGGTAAGCGGAGCTAAATGCCTACATTTAAGATGGTACACTCCTCGAAAAATAGAAAAAAAATACTCTTTTTTGTATAATTCATTTCCTAAAGATCCATAAACAGTATGAATCACAAACATTAATATAAAATGGAGTCAAGATGATATTACATTCAATTACAACGAAAATCCAATTAAGTACAATATATAAAATGGTTCATCACCATTTATTTCAAACACATAACATAAAAATACATATAACCATTGAAGGCAACATAGTGTTGTACATATTTGTGTAGTTTTTATATTTTACATTAAAAGAAAAGGTGTATCCGAAGTTGTCAATCTACCAAAGTAGTTTCCTCGTTGTTGGGTGCTAAAACATTATGCCTATCACTCTTTTATGCAGTATTCACAATGAATCTATAACTAGATCACCATGAATATATAAATGACACAAAAAACATGAGAACATTCAAAGAACAAAAATACTTTTATAAATAGGTCAGACTTATGACGAAGTATATAAAATTTCATAATGTTTAACCTAAAGCTTTTAGTGTAGCCTTCTCAATTAGTAGAACATCTAGACAAAAATTGTTCCCGTGAACTTGTCATTGTTGAAATCTATTAACAAAAAACAGCATGGGAGCATATCATTATTGAAATCCATATGGAAGTTATGCAAAAATAATAATAATAACAAACACACACTGTTAAAAAGAAAACCCAAGACCAACCATAGATAATAAAAGAGAAAATGTGATGCATAGTCTTCGAAATGTTTCAAAAACAATGGTAAGTGCAAAACAAATTTGAAGACAACCTATTTAAGAATCAAGATACAGACTTGGGCAAAATATTTGTTTATAATATTTGAGAAAACTATGGCAATGACTTATGGCTTTGGATGGTTACAACTTGCAAGAGAGGAATGGGTGTTTGGGTGAAGGGTTGAAATTAAATAGGGATGTCAATTAATATATAAGGGTGCGTTTGGTTTGAGGATGTAGAGATTGGATTTGGGGGTGATACCTAAAAATCTTGTTGAGTATACTTGAGTGGGCCCCAAAAATGGGCATGGTTACCAAATATTTGCTATCTTCTAATCCTAAATGGTTTGCCTCCTTTTATTAAATCTTTTCATTTTCATGGGTCCTTTTTTAATCTCATCCACTTATAAATGTTTTCTTTTTTCATAAAATAGTAAAATGTTTTAAATTAATAAATTATATTTTTAACTTTATTAAAACCCGAAACTTGGGTCATAAATGCATTTAATGCAAACCAAACTGACCCGGCTGTTTCTGGCGGGTTTGGCCAGTTCCGACGGGTTCCGGCGGGTTGACCCGGTCTATAATTCTTTTAAGTAACACGTAACCTGTATACGTGCCTCTCACATCTTCTCTTCTTCCTCTTTCTAGTATCTTCTTCTTCTTCCTCCCTCTCTCTCTGTACATCTTCTCAAAAACAGATCAACATCAATCTCATTTTTATTTTTTTTCTCTCTAAAAACAAATCTTCCAATAATATGTTGCTCTCTTTCTAAAAGAAATGAGTGATTGTGGTTGGTTGGCAAGAATATTAAGGTATTTTCTACCTACTTTTATGTGTTTTTGATAATTATGATTTGTGTAACTAATAACTATTAGGGGGTATGGTTCTTTACGTTAAAATAGGTTGGTATTTAACTTAATTTATGTATTGTAGTAACGTTGTTGAAATAAACCTTTAAATAGGTGTTTGAATCAGATCACGGAAAGATGGCAAGAACAATGATGTTGAAACGGTTCCAATTTTTTTGGGTGGTAACGAATCGCTTTACAACGGTTCAGTTTGATGTATTGTTTATTTTGTTATGCTATTGAAATTCTTTATACGATGTAGGTTTAGTTTATAATTTTATATTAGTCAATCATTTGTAGATGCATGAGTTCTTGATGAAATGGGATCTTGTTAAAGAAGATGAGGAGTAGCGAAGATGAGTTGAGCAGCAACAGTGAAGGGTAAAAAGGTATCTTGGTTATATTTATTAGAGTTTTAAGCTTTATTTATAAATGCTTATTGGATTTTCATGTTTAAGGGTTTTTGTGTAATAGCTTATTTCATACTAGGAGTGAGGTGTAAGGATGTGTTTGGATTATATTATTTTGTAGATGATATGTGAAATACACATATCCGTTTATACCTAAAATGGCCCAATTAAGCCCAAACACCAGACTAAAAAATGGACAAAAATATTACCTTGTTTTTGTGTTTTTGTGTGCAGGGTGCGGAGATATCAAAATTCACAAGATAACAGTCCAAAAACGGGGACAAATCACGGCCACGGGGAACGGTAGAGCACAAAAGATGCTACGGTTCAAAGGCAAAGCCATAGAAAAGTCAACTCACGGTCAATTTGGTCAAACCTTCAGTCAAAACGGGTCAAACCCTTGGTCAACAAAAGTCAACCACAAAAAGACAAAACCCCAAAATATTCCAAATCAGTCCTTCAAGTTTCAAAAAGTTTCACAAATAGTCCCTAAGGCCTAATGGGCCCTTAATTACCCTTTAAACCTTACCCGGATCATAAGCCCAATAACAAAGCCATTACTAAGGGCCCTTCTTTTTATAAAATCTAGGGATTAAAGTGCCAAAAGAGGAAAGATGAATTAACTTGGATTTCATGTGGTTATATTTTCAATAACACAGGGACCATTCTTGACATAGTCTCAAACTTACACATCCGTTTTTCAGTTAAAAGAAAAAAAGGCGCCAAGAACTTACCACTATTCATCATCCTCCCCAATTACCACACTGTCAAAAATCATAGGGCTTTTCCAAATTGAAGGCTAAAGTAGGTAATTCAAGCACTCAATAACAAGATGGCAGGGTCAAATCAGTCATATCAAGGCTCCTCATTAGTCAAAGAAAAAACCCAGGCAAATTAAAGCCACGTGGGATATAACGAAGCACACAAGAAGGGTGGGTTTTACTCTACAATCACTCACAAGAAAAACACAAACGTCTCAATCACGGATTGCCCACGTTGGCAATCCGTGTGAGATAGTTAAGTGATCTAACGGCTCACATTCATCCATCCAATGATTAGAAGATCGTACGATCATGATTAATTGGGATCGTCGTAGAGGCAAGGTAGACTCGAAGCCTTCTCATTTGGCTATAAATAGCACACTCAACACATGTTAGTCACTTCTTTTTCGCTTTAGCATAATAGTAGTGTTTAGGGCCCTATTTTTCAAGTTAAAGTGTAATTTACTGGCAAATGGAATTGTTTTTAAGTCATGTATTTAATTAGTTCTTAATAAAGTAATTTTAGTTTTCATTGATCTCTTGTCAAGCGTGTTAGCCTTCAAATTTTAAGCTTACTCTGTAAAATTAGATCACAATAAGCTAATCTCAGCTCTCTAAGTCTCTAAGCTTAGATTGAGCTTAATTCGTTCCTAATTTACTTAACACTCCCTCAAAATTAGTTTTAATTAAACCAATACTTAAATCTATGGACTTTGGAAGGAAGGCTAGCTTGGGATGAGCATTTTATGGACTTTAACTTGCTTATTCAATGAGGATAACGCTAGAGCTTGTAGTATGCTCAATGCCTTATGCTTTGTTTTCGCTGATAGCCTAATGTAGTTTTCATTTTATTTCTTATGTTCTTTAATATATAGTTCAATTAGTGCTTATTAGTGTAGATTTGCTTATTTGCTTAAACTAGTTGCTTATTTTGTTTTTTTATCATCTCTTATGGGCTTATTAGTTAAGGTTTTATCCAGTTTTAGCTCATTAGTTATAGATCTTAGATTCTCAAATTTTGTTTTAAAAATCCATAAAAAACTAAAAAAAATAGTTAGCATAGTATAAATCTTTATTTCCTAGCTTTTCAGTTTGTAATTCATGTTAGTTAAGCTTGTTAAAAACTCATTGATATCTGGTATAAAGGTTTAGATAAGCAGATTTAATTTTAAAAGCTTTGTGAAATCTGTTATAGTTATTAAAGAGTGTTTGGAAACCTGTTTGACTACTTAAAGTCAAACTTATTTGTGCTTTTTGCTTTAGTCAGTATCATTTGAGGTTAAAAATGAATTGTGAAAGAATTTTAGAGATTAGATTTCAAAATTGAAAGACTTAGGTCTTAATTTGGTGATCTCAGCACCAGGGGATCATTGTTCTTTTTCTTTGTTTGTTTAAATTTGATCTAGCATGTTAAGGCTTGATGTGTGTTGGTTGTAGTTGTTCTAACACTCATTGAGTGTATCAATGCGTAGAGGAACACCAAAATTTTTGGGTGCCTGCAAATTTGATTGTACAATTGTTCATTTGCATCAGCAGTGGTAATCAAAGTTACCACTGCTGTCATTTTAGGCTTCATTTTAGTTAGTAATTTTAGGATTTAGGTTCTAAAATTTAAGTTGATTATAGATTAGACATAGCTTAATATAGTTTAGGACTTGCTTTTTATTTTCCAGCTTATTTGCCTAGGTACATTTAGTTTTAAAGTTCACAAAAAAGCCAAAAAGACCAAAAACAGTAGTAGTAGTAAGTAGCTTTTTAAATATAAAAATCTAGCTTATAAAATTAGTTTTTAAGCATTAGGATTTTAGCTTATGAGTAGTTCACTTAGTTTGCAGAAGCTTAAGGTCTGTTTTAGCTTTTTGAGTAATTTAGCTTAATTTAATTTTGAGTCTTTTGTTCTTAGTTCTGAGTTTGTCACTTTCATCCTTAGATTCAGATAGCCTTACATGTTTCTAGTTAGGATAGCTTGTTAAAAGTAGCTTTAGTATATCATAAGCTGTCTGGAACTTCTTTTATTTTTTTTTAAATTAAGCTTAAATTGAAGCTTGTGCAAAGCTTTAAGTCCAAACAAGCAAAAGTGAGCTCAAACCCTCACTTTCTGTGGACAGCTTATTCTTAAGCTGTTTCAGTGCTTATTTGACATTTTCAGACCAATAGTGTAGTTTTAAAGTTGCTTAGAATAAGGTTTTTAATAAGTGTGGATATTTAGTTTTTGCAAAAAGTGAAAATAAAAAAATAGCAAAAAGGGGGTGTTGTCAGTTTCGAACTCACGACCTCACCCACACAAACCCAACGTGTTAACCAATATGCTACAATAGCTCATCCATTCATGTTTCTTCCCATTTAATTCTTGTACTTGTTTTTCTTTCCTTTTTTTCATTATAAGCCGTAGCTTATATTAGCTTTTTCCCGGCTTATTTGTTAAGCTGTGAGCTTTTTCTTATTTTTCCTTTGATCTTTATAGCTTTTTAGGTTTTCCCTGAATTTTTCACATTTTTCCATCAAGTAGATTATTTTTAATCATTTTTCTTAGGATTTAATTTTCGAAAAATCTTAAAAAATAGAAAAAAGTTAAAAAAAATACAAAAAAATTGTTTTTAGTTTTATAAAAAGTACTTTTAGTTTTATATTAAGAAAAATCACTTTTACCTCTTTTAGATTTTTATTTTTGAGCTTTTATTTTTAATTTTAAAAATAGAATTTTAATTTTAAAAATAGTTTTCTGAGTTTTTATGTTATTTTAGACTTTTCTAAGTTTAAAAATCATTTTTCTTAATTTTTAAGACTTTATTTGCTATTTTCTAGGATTTAATTAGATTAAAATAGATTTTAATTCATAATAAATTCAAAAATGATCAAAAAATTATTTTTCTTTTTCTTAAAATTTTCTTTTGTTCTAATTAAGGTTTAGAAATTTAGTTTGCATTTTTAGGAGTTAATTTTAGTATATTTGCTTAATTGTCGCGTTTTATTTGTTTCCCGTTAATTGTTTAAGTGTTTAATTGCTTTTAATTGTTGCTTTTATTTAGTAGTTATAGATACTCAAAAATATCTTTTCTCTCATTCAAATCATAATCCAAGCTAAAGCGAGGTTTCAATTTCACAAGTCGTTGGAGAAACGACCCGGGTGATCATTATTCCCGGTTAAATATATGTATAGCTATTATATATATCTTTAGAGTGAGCTTTTCTTAAGGGAGACTTTAGGAAAGTTCTTAATTGCTCTTTTGGAATATTATATTATTACTTTGGGCTTATGAGTCTATGCGTTGTTTCATATTGGATTATCTTATTTCACATACTTTATCCCTCTATATGAACTTGGAAAACTCTAGGACGATATTTTCAGCTTGATCAAGTTAGGCTTATGGCTAAAATAAGTCATCGGCTATGTTCATAAGCTGGGAAAAAGATGCTTATGTGCTTTTTCTCATGTTCTATAAGAGCATAGAAGCCCCAAAATAAGCTAATTCACACACCCCCCTAAAATTAAGTCAATAGCCTTCATGTTCATAAGCTGGAACTAAAAAGATGGCTTATGGCTTTTCCTAGTTCATAAAGTGCATATAAGCCCACAAAATAAGCTAATTCAAACACCCTGATAATCTTACTTTCGGGCTTATGAGCCTATTTGAATTTTGCGAGAACGATTGAAATTGAATATTAACAAAACTGGCCAACGTTTTGTGGTTTAGTGTAATGGAGCATTATGCTGTTATCGATATCTAATAGGTGTTCATTCGTGACGGTTATTAGCCTGTTGCTTTATGGTCTTTACTTTGTTGGTTTGTAATATTTGCCAGTAGTGGTTCCTAATATGCTAGTAATTGATCGATGAATGGCAGCCGGTTTGTTTTGAACAGATATAGAGACAATAATTGAAATGCATAAGGGTGCAAGATCAAGGTGGTTCAGAATGATGGAAAACATGGCATCAATGAAAAATCGATATCCATTAAGAAACCTGAAGTTTCTGAAATTAAAGAGTCCTATCTTCCGTCAAGGTGATAAGTATTCATTTAAGATTTCTTATGAGGTGTTTTCCGGATGCTTCCAAATACTAGCCGGGTTTAAAGGGTGAATAGTTGTTTTAAGGGTATTTTGGATTTGTTAAAAAAGGAAAAAATCACACTGCTAATGGTGTCTTAACAAGAAACTTTATAAGCTTGACCTATCTATTGAAAATCTAAAAGGCCTGACGTAATTACTGATTGCCAACAGCACAAGAGGCGGCAGAAAATGGTCAACAGCGAGTGAGGTTGGAGTCCAGACGAAGAAACAATGATTAAAAGACTTTCGAGAGGGATACGTCGTGGAAGGTGCTTAGTGAAGGTCTTTGTGCCGTGTTTATGGAACTAAGAGTGTAGAATGTTTCTTCAGCAGAAAAACAGTCAACGGGAAAAAACATTATGGTTCAAAGTGAGACACCATTACCTATTAAAACTAGCAGTTACGTTACATATTTTAAAGTTATTTTATTATTAGTCCTTTTGTCATTTGTAATTTTTGCAAGCTAGAGAGTAATTGGACAGTTTGCTGAAGTAATAAACGGTTGCTCAATCATTTTTTTATCTTCAATGCAGGAAATAATAAACGGTTGCTCTGGGTGCTATAGTCGCTGTGAGGAATGTAGCTCAAACCTCTTTGCGTACACAGGCTATTTTCGGGTCACGTTCTTTTAGGGGGAGACGGCAACCAAAAAGAAAAATTTGTGGATGCGTGATGCAAGTAAGTCGATGTCCTTTCAAGAGAGTTTCCAGTACAACCGAATTTTATCGTGGACTATTTTTAATAGTGATATTATCACGTAACTCCTTATTATATATCCTACCACCATCAATGTACTATTCAGATTTTCTCATATTCTTGATTTGTTGAAGGTCGACTGAATAGACTTGATGTTTGCAATGTATATGAACTAATATGAGGTGGTGACAACTTAATAAAATTGTGCAAGGATGATCCTAGATTTACAGCTTTAGGGTACTCTTTTGTTCTTTATTATCAGTATGGTCATATTGGTCTTGGCACTTACGACATATAGAAATTATATGCTCTCGATCCATTTTCTCTCAACAGCCATAACCCCACATACTCTCCCAAATATCTACACCTTCCCATCCATCTTATACTCCTAAAATCACTCAACCATTCATCACATCCAACTTCTCTACCCCCTATACCTCCTCTCTCCAATGCATTGTCACTTTCCGAGTTGCCTGCGTGTGTGTATTCTGTCCCAAGTCAAACATTCCCTTACCGCCACTTATTTCGCTCTCTCGCGTTGCCTAATGTTTATGCCCCAACAAAGACTAATCGTCGCATACACTCCCATCGCCGTTCTACCCGTCCAACATCCGCTAAAAAGCGGCCCATCCCACAGATATATGACGAGCGGAACCTGAAACTCTGGCACCTCACCGCCATCGAGGTGAGGGACATGAGCTAAGAAAAATGGAGATCGGGTTGGTAAGCATATACTTATCTTATCGGTCGTAATTGCCAAGATCCAATAGACTATAATGATTTAAAAAATCCACAAGAGTGTACCTACTAAAGCTTTGTAAATCTAGGATCTATCCTTGCACGATTTAGTAAAGTTTTCACCACCTCATATTTGTTCATATACAGTTGCAAACATCAGTCTATCAAGTTCTGGACTAACAATCAGAATAATGCTAGAAAATCTGCATTCGTACCTTCTGGTGTTAATTAAATATATATGGAGTAAACTGAAGTATAATATTAAAAAGTCGCACGTAACTGTCGGTAGTAATGGCAACACACTTGACAAAAGGAATGGACTTAACTTGCATCCGGATCAGCAAATTTTTCTTTTTGTTTCCTCTCCCTAAAAGACTTTGCGAATAATATGCCTAAGTACGCAACAGAGGATTGAGCTAAATTCTACAGCGGGACTATAGCACCCCGAGAATGATTCTTATTTCCTGATTTAAGCTAAAGAAAACTGATTGAGCAACGTATATTCTTTAGCAAACTGCCCAATTATCTCGGGCTTGCACTCACAATTTACAATGACAAACGGACTAATAATAAAAATAACTTTAAAAATATGTAATGATAACTGTTGATTTACATAGGTAATTGGTGTCTTAACTTTGAGCATAATTTTTTTTCCGTTATGTTTTTCACGAGGAAACATTTTCTCCGACTCTTTGTTCAATATACACCGTCACAATACATCATAAAAACCTGTCATAACTTCGCTCGAAGTCTTAATTCATTTTTTTCTACTTGACTTCTACCTCACTCGCTGTAGACCATTTCTGCCGCCTTTGTGCTGTTGGCAATCAGTTATTACGTAGGGGGGCCCATTTTTTTTTTTAAGGGGGGGGGGGAATTTTCAATAGATAGGTCAAGCTTATAAAGTTTCTTGTTAAGACACCATTAGCAGTTGTTGGTTTCCTTTTAAGCAAATCCAAATACTAACACACCAACGCTCAGTTTCCCCTTTAAACCCGCTTTTTGGAATCATCTCAAAACACTATAAGAATTTAAAATGAATACTTATCACCTTGACGGAAGATAGGACTCTTTAATTTCAGAAACTTCAGGTTTCTTAATGGATATCGATTTTTCATTGATGCCATGTTTTCCATCATTCTGAACCACCTTGATCTTGCACCCTTATGCATTTCAATGTTTTGTCTATATTTCTGTTAAAACAAACCGCTGCAATTTCATAGATAAATTTCTGCATTTTAGGAACGCTCATGACTCTTACACCAAAAACTCATAGTAAAAGCCATTAAAAAGGCTAATAAAGCCGGTCAATGAATGAAATTATAGTCGGATAACTGCTTATTGCTACAATTACACTAAACCACAAAACGTTGGCCAGTTTTGTTAATATTTAATTAATCGTTCTCGCAAAATTCAAATAGGCTCATATCAGGCGAAAGTCCGATTAAGGGGTGTTTGGATTAGTTTTTTGTGGGCTTATATGCTTTTCTGAATTGGAACAGGTCATAGCCATCTTTTTCAGTTATGAACATGAGGCTTTATGACTTATTTTAGGGGGTTTTGGATTAGCTTTAATTATGATGCTTATATGCACTATGATCACTTGAAAAGTCATAAGCATCTTTTTCCAGATTATGGAAATAAGCTAATGGATTATTTTAGTCCATAAGCCTAACTTGATGAGCTGGAAAATATCGGCCTATGAGTTTTTCCAAGTTCATATAAGTAGATAGTATGTGAAATCATGATAATCCAATATGAAACACGCATAGATCATTAAGCCCACAAGTAATATATAATAATCCAAAAGAGCAATTAAGAATTTCCTAAAGTCTCCTTAACGAAAAGCTTCATTAAAAGATATATATAAATATATAATACATTTATTTAACCGGGAATAATGGATCTCCCGGGTCGTTCACACCAACGACTTATGAAATTGAACCTGCTTTAGCTTTGGATTATGTTTGTAATGAGCGGAAAATTATTTTTGAGTATCGATAACTACTCTAATAAAAGCAACACTTAAATTTGACTATTAAACGGCAATTAACACTTAAAACACATTACGGGAAACAAATAAAAAAAGCGACAATTAAGCAAATATACTAAAATTTTACTCCTAAAATTGCCAACAAAATTTCAAAACTTACTTAGAAAAAAGAAAATTTTAAGAAAAAAAAGAAAAAATAATTTTT
This sequence comes from Tanacetum coccineum, assembly GCA_026074375.1. Classification (NCBI taxonomy): domain Eukaryota; kingdom Viridiplantae; phylum Streptophyta; class Magnoliopsida; order Asterales; family Asteraceae; genus Tanacetum; species Tanacetum coccineum. The sequence continues at coordinate 116,862 of BQNB010000774.1, forward strand.
TTTGATATTTTTCGATTTATTATGAATTTAAAATCTATTATAATCTAATTAAATCTAAATACAATAGCAAATTAAAGTCTTAAAATTAAGAAAATGATTTTTTAACTTAGAAAAGTCTAAAAATAACATAACAATCAGAAACTATTTTTAAAATTAAAATTATTTTAAATTAAAAATAAAGCTAAAAAAATAAAAATAAAAATCTAAAATAGGTTCTAAAAGTGTTTTTTCTTAATGTAAAACGAAAAGTACTTTTATAAAACTAAACAACTATTTTTTTTTAGTATTGTTTTAAACTTTATTCTATTTTAAGATTTTTTCGAAAATTAAATCTAGAAAATGATTTAAAATTAAATCTACTTGATGGAACCATGAGAAAAATTACGGACCACCTAAAAAGCTATAACAATCAAAGGAAAAATAAGAAAAAGTTCAAGTCTGACCAAATAAGCGGGAAAACGCTAATATAAGTACTGGGCTTCTAATGAAAAAAAGGAAGAACAACCAAGTTAAAGAATAACTAGGAAGAAAATGATGGATGAGCTATAGTGATATTGGTTACATGTTGGGTTTGTGTGGGTGAGTGTCGTGAGTTCCGAAAAATGACAAACCCCTTTTTGCTATATTTTTTTATTTTCACTTTTTGCAAAAATAAATATCCACACTATTAAATACCTTAAGTAAGCAAATTTAAAAACAATATTGGTTGAAAAAGTCAAATAGCATTGAAACAGTTACGAATAAAGCCGTACAGAAAAGTGAGGGTATGAGGTCAATTTTGCTTGTTTGGATTATCGCTTTTGCACAAGCTTTAATTTAAGCTATAATTTAACAAACAAAAAAGACACCGAAAGTGGCTTAACAAAGCGCTTGATGAAGGTCCTTATCAGTTTGAAATGTTCATTCCTAACAATTCGACAGTTCCGAAATTGCAAACTGCTGAGGATTTACAAGGAGATGCGTTATTGCACTATGATGCTGAGATGGAGCTCATGAATCTGATTCTTCTTTCTATTCCAAATGACATTTATAATTCTGTGGATGCTTGCACTTCGGCCAAGGACATGTGGAAAAGAGTTGAATGTCTTATGAGGGGAACTATACAAAACAAAGTTGATAGAGAAACTCGTTTTACAAACGAATTTGATCAGTTTGTTGCTGAACCAGGGGAAGCACTTGTTTCAGTTTACAATCGTTTTGCTCAGTTAATGAATGATTTGGAAAGAAATGACATGCATTTTCCAATTGTTACAATTAACACAAAGTTTCTGAATAGCTTGCAACCGGAATGGTTGAAATATGTTACCCAAGTTCGTCTTGCTAAACGTTTGACAGTGGATACGTTTGATGATCTTTTTGATTACCTTCAGCAATTCGAGAAACTGGTTAATGTCTCAAGAGCAAAGAAGTTAGAAAAATCTCATGATCCTTTGGCTCTCGTAGCACATACGGGTTCATCTTCCAGAAACACATCGTCTTATTATGTGACACATCCTACGTCTGTGGTTGATTATGAAGATGAATACCAGCAGGATGATGTTCACACCAATTCTGAAGATCCTCTAGCATCTGCAATGTTGTTACTTGCTCGAGCCATTACTTAAAATTTTTCTACTCCAATAAATAATCGTCTTTGCACTTCATCCAATACCAGAAACCAAGCAATCATTCAAGGAGACAAGGTGAATATTCAAAGCAGGAACTCTGGTAATACTAGAAGAAATAATAGACGAGCTTATGTTCAGGAGGAAATTGTAGAGGGATCGAATGCTTCAAATGAGACTGGAAATGTTTAAAGGACTATTCGAACCTCGTCTTTAGGAAATACTTCAACTGTTCAATGCTACAACTGCAGTGAAAAATGACATTATGCTAGGAATTGTCCAAAGCCAAGAGTTCAGGACTCGAAATACTTCATGGAACAAATGCTGCTGGCAAAACAGGATGAAGCTGAATTAATTCTTATCGAGGAGCAGAATGATTTTCTCTTTGCTGATGCTTCAAGGATGGAAGAAATTGAAGAACTCAGTGCAAACGTATGCTTAATGGCCAGAATTAAACCAGCTGATAACACTTCTGATGTTGAGCCAAGCTATGATTCTGTATTTATAAGCGAGGTACAATCTTCATCCAACAATGAAAATAAAGAACAAATGTATCTAACTCATACTAAAATTATTAACAGTACTATTGGTGATGATCAAATTGATAGCGATATTATATTTGATTCACCTAATGGGAATGTTAATAGTGGCAGTATTGAAAAAGATACACATGTTCCTGATCTATGTGCGTTAGAGCAATTAGCTAGAAATGCATATCAGGAAGCTGAAAAACAACAAATATTTGCTCAAAAAGTTCAAAAACAAAACACGACTTTGACTAGTCAGCTTGAGTTGTATAAGGAAAGGGTTCGGGTTTTGGAAAACATAAACGGGGATAATAATTATCTCAACGAATTTCTTGAGGCCGATAAACGAGCAAAACATTTTAGTCAACAAGCCCAGTCTCAATTTGTTCGTGATCGAGATATCATTCGAGATCTAGAAAAACAACGAGATAAATTAGATTTAGATGTCAAAGATTACAAACGGCAAAATGAGGAACTTCAAAAGACTCATTCAATTTTAAAAAGACAAATGAGTGAAAATGAGGATAAATATCATGACACTGTTCTAGATCTTGAGGCCAAACTGAAAAAGAATGTTGATCTAATTTTGAAACTTGGCAATTCCTTACAAGGAATGTTTATGCTTGGACCAAAGCCATTGTCTGTGTATGATCAGCAATTAAAACATGGTTTGGGGTACCCGAATCCTTATACACTCAAGCAAGCAATTTCTCAATGTCCAAAGTTATATCTTGCCTCTAGTTTAGGTAATTCAGAGATTTCTTTGAATGTTAGAGATACTGAGGACACTCTTGATGATGCTTCCAAAAGTCAACAAAAAGTGTACGAAAAAATGAATGATCCAATTGCTGTTGCAAATAAACAGAATTGTTGGACAATTGATTATGCACAAATAAATGCTCTCTATAAAGACTTTGTTCCTCAAAAAGAACTTTCTGCTAAGCAAAAATATTTTCCATCTTCTTTTATTCCTTATGACAAGAAATCAAATGCAACTCCTTCTATCCCGGCATCAATGCCGAGTGAGTCACCTTTGATCATTGAATTAGATAAAATAAAAAATTGTTTTCAAAGGTTGTCTGAATTAATCCAAAAGAACTGTAAAAGAGCAATCATTTTTTATACGTCACCTGAAGAAATACAACTCAATGATTTTTGTCAAGATTAACTTAAACCAATTATCAACGAGTTGCAGTCCTATTTTGAATTCTTTAAGACACTATTTCAGAGGGATATAAAAGAGATGAAAGATGTTTTTGAGTCTACAGAAAGTAAACTTTGTGAACTAGAGAACAAAATAATTTTTTGAAAGATCAACTTTTGGAAGTATCTCTCAAGCATGAAGTTGAATTAAGTGTATTGCTAAATCATGAATGTGTAGACAATTCACTCCATGCTGAAATTGAACAACTTAAAAAGAAATCCATCGAGATTCAAGAGGGTTTGCAAGCAAGAATAAAAATTCTTGAAAAAGATGTTCAAATGTGTGAAAAGCAAAGTGTTGATTTGGAATTAAAGTTACAACATGAAAAAGAAAAACATAAATGGGATTCAAGTTTTAAGAATAAAAACACAAATCCTCTTGATTATTCTTGGATTTCAAAAATGGAAAAACTTGAAGATGAGAACGTGTCTTTGGATTTTACGGTGCAATCTTTGATAAAAGAACGTGACAATGTCAAATTAGAATATCAAAAGCTTTTTAATTCAATCAAAAAGACACGGTCTCAAACTCAAACGGAAATGGACGAATTAATTGCTCATGTATCTGAGAAAATATGGTGCTATTCGTGCTGAGAATCAGAATCTTTTGTTTACCATATCTGAGTTAAAAAAATAGACTGGCAAATGTTGAAAAAGGTAAGTCTGTAAATACTAAGTTTGACAAGAAAAATGGTTCTCAATCTCTTTTTTGTGTCACACCATTAAACAAACATGTTATTCAAAAGAAAACGGATGTTCAAAAATCAGAAGAAAACCATGTCGTGTCAAAACCAGTAAAACCCCGTAATTAAGGTCACTACTTAATTTAAATTTATAAATAAAAAAATGTCATAGCACCTGGAATGTACAAAGTTGTCACAACTCATTAATCACAAACAAACAAGGCTAAGCATAATTTATCTTCTACAGGAATAAATGTTGCATCTAGTGTTAGAAGACCAATGAATAAAGATTCACATGTCAAGAATAGTGTCTTAGCTAACTCTAAGAAGCCAGCAAAGAAAGTAGCAGTTTACGTTAGGAAAAATAAGCAAACAGATATCACATCTGAGAATGTTATCTTAAACAAAGAGAATGTAATTGATGTTGATGTTGCAAACGCTTCTAAAGCGAAAACTTTGTTATGTGTTTCTTGTATGCAAAATGTGCTTATTCCATGCCATGATAATTGTTTTGTAAATTATAAATTGAATTTGCGTTCGAATGTTCGTAGACCCTTATCCACTAAATCTAGAACATCAAAATCTTAAGATACTACTTATGTAGTTCGCAAGACTAGGTTTTTGATATGCTCCGAATACGCTATACGTAAATATATATATATAGTATATAAGGATTAGATCAAATAATAGTATAGTAAGTATTTTCCGTCGGATTTAAGAAACAAACTTTTAACCAAAGTTATCTCAAAAACCTCCCGGGTCGTTTTCCCTCGACGAAGCGTGAATTGAAAATCGGTTAAGTCCGTGATAGCGCATTTTGAATGGTTTTAAAGATTTTTGATTTGGGTTTTCTAAATCCTACTAAATATAAATTACAAGTAGATAAATGCACGAAAACAAGTAAACAAGAAATGAAAATTAAACACGTAAGCATTAAAACGTAAACGGGAATTAAAGAAACGCGACAATTAAAACCTAAATTAAACCTAAAAATGATTTTTTAAACTTTTCCTAATCCTAATTACTACTTGTAAGAAAAAAACTAAGGAAATCCTAAACCGAGGGTGCGTAAAGTAAAAAAATGAAGAAAACGAGAACGGGAATGAAATCCCTTTCTTTAAAAAGTGAAATTATAAATTTTTAACCCTACGAGAGTAAATTTAAATCCTAAGCCTACAATATAATAAAAGAAAATTTTATAAAAAAGAATTTTATTTTTTTGATTATTTTTCTATTTTTTATTAGTTTTTAAAGTTTTAAACTAAATTAATTCAAGAAAAATACTAAACTTAAATTTAAAAATCTAAGAAAAATTACAAAAATACCTTGAACTGTTAAGAATGCAAGAAAAATAAAAGCTCAGAGTGAGCTTAAACAAATAAGCCATAAAAAAGCTTAAAAGCACACGAAGTGCTTATAGAAATAATGAGCCAAAAAGATGTTATAAGAATTGAACGTGCACCTTAGGACATAAAAGTCCCAAGGGCACGTTGGTTAGTAAGGTGTGTGTTGAGGCGTTTAAAAATGGTTGAACTAGGTTGAGGTCATGGGTTCGAGCCTTGCTCACCCATGACTTCCCTTGTTCCCTTTTTTTTTACAAAAACTTTAAAAAGCAAAGTTATAAAACTAACAGAAATAAGCAATTTTTAAAAAGGCAATTTTTTTTAATTTCAAAAATAAGCTGGAAATCAGTTTATAAAACAAGCAGAAACACTTAACCTTTTTAAGCTTTTTAATAAAACTTAAGAAAACCATTAAGCTAAGCTAAGCTAAAATCTAAGTAAAATAAGCTTCAACTACTCTAATTTTAACCTAATAAGCAAGTACTAAACAAATCTAAGCTAAAACAAAAATTAAGCACTTGACATAAAACTGCATACAAAAACAAACAAAAAGCAAACTTTGAGCTTATTTTTAAGCTCTCAAACAGATCCTTATGGAAATAAGCTCTATACCTACTTAAAGCTTGGCTAAAACACTACTTATAACAGCAATTAAAAACTATTTTGAAAATTAAATAAGCAAAGAAAACGCTTAATGAAAAAGCTACTAATTCATTTTACTCTACTTTTGGTTATTGAATAAAAAAAAGACAAAGTACAACTTTTAGACTTAAAATCAGATAAGCAAATAAGCTTTTTAATGCAAACTAAGCTTAAACAGATCTAAACTAACCTATAAACTATTAGTGCTATGAATTTCAAGACATAATAACTACTTTTACCATCTGAAAATTAAGCTTAAACTAGGCTATTTGTCTATATTACCCTACTGATGCAGTTGACAAGTTTTTCAAAGCCAAAACTCAAAATCTCAATTGCAGGCTTAAGGACTTACTTCTAGCACTTATAAAACACCAAAACAAAGGCAAAGTTATCAATTAAAACAGCTAGAACAAACTTGAGCCTAAAATGCATAAAAATCTAAGTTAATGCTCTCAGATTCAAACATCTACACAAAAACTTTTAAAAACTTGATTAAACTTATCAAAGCACTAAAATCCTAATCTTTTAAACTATAAAATGAAGTTTAAAATCAAACTAAAGGACCAAAAGGATCCGGACAGTATTAATTTTTGTTAATATTGTCCTGTCCCAAACACTCCTTTAGAAAGTTAAAACTCATTTTTTAGCATATAATTATGAAAGATAAAGCTCAAAATCTAAATACCAGATGTTGTTAAGCTACAATAAGAATTAATGAACAAATTTTAACTACTGAATAAGCAGAAACAATAAGCTAACTATTTATGCTACTATTTTTGGTATTTTTGACAGATTTAAAACACTAACTTGCAAACTTAATTCTAAGCAAACTAGTGAGCTCAAAAAGCAACAAACAACATTATTAGACAGAATTAAGCTAAATGCAACAGTAATAAGCAAATTAAAATAAAATTAAGCTAAATTTGCAGATATTTAAAGCTAGAAAAGGAAAATGAAAACTTACATAAGCATTTGCATCTAACAGCATATAAAATGCTTTCATAAGCTAATCAACAAGCTCCAGCTTATCCTAGGATAAGCTGGTGTGGTCTTGGAAGCCCATCCATTACTGGCTTCCCTTCCTTATTAAAGCTGTGGTAATTTGATTGGAGATTTTGAATGATAATAAGCTCATTTAAGCTTTAAGCTTAAATGAGAGTGTAGCTAGCTTAAGAGTTTAAATGACAGCTTATTGAGAACTTATTGAGCTTTATCAAACCATTTTACTTATTACACATTAAGTAAAAACATATTTAAACACAAGATTAAAAGTGAATTGCAAATTTCATTAATAAAACTGAATTACAATGCTTTGAAATAGAAGATTACATGAATTAAAAATGATAACATGGAATTTAAAGAACATAAGCTAAAAACGTACAAGCTAAAAGCTAAATCTACTCTAAGCTACTCCTACTCCTAGTTGTTGATGTGAGTGAGGGTGAGCTCTTATTTATAGCCATGGAGAGAAGGTTATGGGTCTTCACACGCTCCCTTTAATCTCAGCCTTCTATTTCTTTCCAATCATTGATCTCTAATTGTGGTTGTTGGATGAGATTGAAGCACACGGATTGCCAGCATGGTAATCCTTGTGTCAGAGAGCTTTGTGTTCCTTTTGCATTGCTTTTACTGCAAAATTCCCTTTTTGGTTGTGTTAGTTTAAAACCCGCATCATGCATTGTTGTCCCAATTAGCCAATCATAGCCGAGATGTGACATTTTTGATTGTTGATGTGTTACTTGGTACTAAGCATCTTCTTAGCCACATTGGATTTCATCTAGAAGTGAATTTTTACTCTTAATTTTGACACAGAGGTAAAGTTGGG